>JAAAKE020153915.1:0-10199 GCA_010014785.2 Anisolabis maritima
ATAGCACCAGCAAGTATTTGGGATACACTTCAATTGACAATCAAGACACAAGATTGCAGAATTTGGATAGATTTAATAAAAAAAATTATTTTATATCTTTGAGTGGTTACCCTTCGTCTAGCACGTCCTCCTATCCCCACTCCTCCTAAATAGTCTTTGATTCAACCCATGCGGATGAATAAGTTATTATTTTAAGAATTTTAATTAACTCAAATGCAATTATGTGTTTTAAAATTACAATGGCTTTCAATAAAATTGGGAGTTGATATGTACTCAATGAATTATTTGGAGAGGATTCGAATAAAGAAAAAAAATTTTAAGATTTGGAAAAGAAATTAAGAAATCAATTCGTTTTCAGTCATGGATGCCACAATACTTTTAATTTGAACCATCCAAAACGTAATTTCTCAAATATCATAATTAATAATTATATTTTTGCTTGATTTGATATTTTAAATGGATTTTTTATATTCCTAAAAACCTAGCAATTTGATCAAAAATGTGTTAAACTATATTTTCCAAACCAGAGATATTTTTGTAATCCATAATTAAAAACTTACTAAAATATTTTGGTCGAGTTAGAGAGATTTTTGATAATCTTCAGCGAGGATCATTTTGCATTTTTTTAAAAATCTTCCTAGAACATTCAAAGCATTAAATTAAATTAAATTCTAACGTCATAATTAAGTGCAGCAATCTGAAAATCATTGTGTCAAGTTACATTTTCTTAGCAACACAAAAATTATTCATGAGTACTTATTAAAAGTGTTACTATAATATACATTCATTATAAAATTATGGACAATTAATATTGACTTAGAAAATACAGACATTATAATACTTTTGAAATATTTTCAACACAATATGGAAACAAAAACAAAACATTTCACATACAATACAATCCTTTTAAAACCAATACATTATTAAACAATAACAAAAGACTATTGAGAAGAAATAAGTTAAACCTATAGATATGTGCTACGATGCATTTTTCTATCTTACACAATAAAAATTTTTCAGGAGTACTTTTCAAATGTTAAAAATGACCTCTAAATTTTTTAGTTAATATTACTAGTCTATGGCTTAGTGTGGCTGATTATTAAAAGATGAAAATTCACATTATTTTTTAATAATTATATATAAAAACAGAATGTTTTTTCAATTGGAAGGGGAATAAATAGCAATTTATGTTGTTCATTTAATTAATGAAAACAAGTAATTTTCCACCATGTCCTTTGGGCTTTATAATTAAATTAGTTATGCATTAAATAACTTTTTAATGATATAAAAATAACCCTTTTTGAAAAATATAATAATAATAAATAATCAAACGATGAAAAATAACATAAAAGTAAAAAATTGTGATCAAAATAAATTAAAACAATTTTTCTTAAAGTTGGTTATTTATGACTCAATCTATTACATTTTATCTTCTCTTTTATTAATAACTTTCTGTATGCTGATAACTTTTTTAAAAGTATTGATTTTCTATTTTCAACAACAAATGAATTTCTAACCTTTAATTTGTAAACAAATATAAAAAAATAAGTCAAGTTAATAAGAAAGTTTTGTCCAAATTTTTTAAAATATTTCCAAGGTTATAAGTTCTTGCTTTAAAATCATGAATAAGAAAAATGAAGCCTTCGTGGAATTCGAAGATACATTCATTCTTGGTGTAAATGTTTGGGTGGATTGAGCAACAAATACAGTGTGAGATGGCTTAACGATACGGACTTTGGCCAAAAAATTTTAGATCTCTTCAGATCATCCCATCATCAAGAAACTAGTTCTAGAAAATTTGAATCTATTGAAATTCATAACTTAATTTTACAAATAATGGAGATATGTGATATTGGTCTGAAAGTGACTAAATATGCTAGAATGGATAATTTGACCTGATGACGAAGGAGATCTGGCAAAACTGTCTAATGCTCAGAAATCGGAATATTTTGTCTTCTTTCCATCAGTATATTTTTTATACCAGTGATGACGAACCTTTTTGTCTTGAGGGTGAATGTTGTGATTAATTTTACTTTGAACTGAACTTTGGGTCACTTAATAAATGAGAATTTATAAAAAGATACAAACTTACTTGTTTTCAGAAAAAAATACTGCAAATAATATATTAAATGGAATAAGTACCCATTAACAGAACTATTTAATTATTATTTTCATTTTAATAATTGATAAAACATTCCTCTTAACATGTGGGTAATTCATAATATTTGAGTGGGTCAGTATGTGGTCAGCGGGTTATAGGTTCGTCACCACTACCTTAGAGCCTCAGAAATGCTATAATTATTCGAATTTAATGGCAATATTAATAATAGTTTGTTTTATAATCAGATTGTCTTTTAATATTTTTGCATTATTTAATGGTTTGTTGTTTTCTTTTATTTTTTTAGAACTCTACAACCCATGATAAGGAATATACTGCCCTCGTAACCGAAATTCGAGAATATTGTTCTCGAAATGCTCAAGCACAAGAAAAGGCTGCTGCTCAAGCTTTAGTTGATCTAACATCGACCAGCCCACCTGAACGTTCTGAATTCAATTCGTTTTCATCCCGAAAAATTTCACTCACCTGTGAAACGCTTCTTAAATCAAACAACAGCAATTCAACTACCACTCACTTTTTAATGGAACCCCGAAGATCGGGAGGACGATTACGATCTCCAGCCCCTTCACCAGTGCCAAGTCCTGTGTCTTCACCAGTCCCATCGCCAAATCGACATCGTTTTTTAGTATCGCGTGTTTGTGAAGATGATTCCCCCACGTCGACTACCTCATTTCTATCATCAACACCGACAACCCGATTTTTTCCATCAAGTCCGGTCTCATCTCGTTTTAAAGTCACTCCCGCACCTGATCCTCATCATATTATTATTTCATCATCATCATCATCATCAACAAATTCCGTCCCTTTTAAAGACGGTTGTTTATCTTCATCTACATCCTCATCCATAGCATTGAATCGATTATCCATATCATCTGATAATTCGGATGTTTTTGAGCCAATTCCTCCAACAACGCCGCAAATAATAATCACAACAAAATCTTCAACATCTTCTGTTTCCTCTATTACTACCTCATCTGTTATAACAACATCGACACCCACCGAGACTATTAGGGCCATGTTGACCGAAACAAGTGACTCATCCGAGAAAAAATCAAACACCCAAACAACTTCTGTATATAAAATTCCTATAATTAATCGAAAAATTAGTGAACCAATAACCACAACAAGTACAACAACCCAAATAATAACAGATTTGAATAATAAACCAGTAGAATCTACATTTTCAAAAATTACACGGAAAATTAGTGAACCAATATTAAATCGATCCGCTCCAACAACTCTAACTACAACCCCATTAACACCGACTTCTAATTCAGCTTCAGGCCGTACTCGTAAAATTTCATGGATAGCCCCAGCGCAATTACAAGGCGATGAAAATAAACCTAGTTTCCATTTAGAGAAATTATTAGGATTATTCAATCCATTTAGAACTTCTATTTCAACAAGTTCTACTCCATCAACGACTACAAGCAATGTAACCACATCTCAACCATCCACGTCTTCATCAACCATAACCACTACAACAACCCGTACAACGCCAATTTTGCTCAATAACAATAATATTAATGAGACACGTGTTGAGCCTGAAGATACAACCTCTGCCACTATAACTCCTACCACTACTCTGAGTACTTAACAATCAACTTATTAAACATCCTAAATTTTTTTCGAAAAGTGTATTTTTTTATTAAATATCGAATATAATACACACATATATATATAGTATTTATAACTATAACATATATATATATATATATATTCAAGTGCATATATATATATATACATATATTTACTTAAAATTATCATTTAAAAGAGCCTAATAACACTGATATTTTTCTGGCCTCCGAGTAGTTCTTCATCTGTTTCTATTATTCTATCTTACTCTCTATCTAACATCTACAAAATATATTTTCTTAAAAAATATATAAACATAAAGGAACGTGAATTTAAAAAATACAAAGGTTGAAATTTAAAAGGATTTCCAAAATTTTTTGTATTTATCAAAAAATTTATGGAGGAGATGAATGGCGCTGTAACTTATGTTATGGATAGAGGGCATCCAGTTGGCTAAAAAAAAAAACAAACAGAAAAAGAAAACTTAATTTCCTTTATATTTATTATTTGATTCTTTCAATTGATTATTCTGATCTTTATAAAGATAGTATTATGGTAGAATGAAGATGTTCGATTAATTTCTAATTTTAAAAATATTTGATAATTGAATCTTTTATGTCAGTCATTTGTGAGCATGCTGTTTTTAGTATATTCACAAAGAACACATTGATGGCATAATGGAAATGAATTTTAAATTATGGATTATAATACAGTTGGAAAAGCCTTCTCTCCATCATAACACTGCCATAAAATCGAAAACTCAACTGAAATCATCTGATTTTAATTTTAGAACAAAAATTAATTTTTTTTCTAATTTTATTTTTTAATGATCGACTGCCCCCCATCCTCTAATTATTATAACAAATATAGTAACACACTATATGTAAAATAAAAAATTTTGATTTTATTACTCTTAATAATTCTGGGCAGCCCAATGAAAAGTATTTTTCAAAAATTACTCCTTTGAAAAAATAAAAGGTTTAGTTTAACTGTCAAAATGTTTAGTATTATTTTTCATTAAGTTATTTTTTTTAATACATATATTTATAAATACATACATACTACTTTAAACAAAAAAAAACCTAAGACTGATCGTAATTATTTTTTTAAAAATCTTGCACTTTCTATTTATTAATAATTTTAAATTTAAAAAATCATGGACTATTTTTATATTAAACCTTTGTCTCTAAACTATATATATGAATTTTTTAACGAATTTATAAAGAAAAAAAATTAATACAAAATTTTGTTTTAATCAAATGAAATAAAGAAGTGAACAGTCAATTTTATTTTATTTTGCATTTATTTTTTTTTGTTTTTATCGTACTTAACATCAAAAAAATGCATTATTCTTATTTATTTGAAATTTTATAGAAATTCTCAAAAATGCATTGCTCCTGGAAAATGCAAACTAAGGATTTGGCTCCTAATTATTATTATTGAATGTGAAATGTTGTAGGATAGTTGGCATAAACCAAAAATTTGGGTCCATGTTATTAAAGACACCTTTAAATTGACCAGTCATTTCATCATAAGGGTCTTAAGGTTAGTCACTAATCACTTTACATAATTGATATGAAAATTTATTGTTCAATCGAATATAGAGATGGATAAAATCGTTCCTTTTGAGTTCGTTCTCGACAAGAAAACAAATTTTTCAAAAATGCATTCATCTATATATATATCAAGGCCTATTATTTTTCATCATAGAAAAAATTTTAAAAAGTAACAATTGTTCTTTTGATTTCTGTTCTGAAAGGCCCTCTCTAATTATATGTGAGAGTTTATACACATGAACTTAACAATATATTTATGTAATTTACCTAGATACTATCTAAGGGCACTTAATCTTAATTAAATGACAGATGAGATCGAAAAATCTCACTAATCAAATGGGGCCTAAAGCTCATTTTAGATACACTTGCCTACTATCATACAATTTACCACCGGAAATGAAAAATATAGAGCTACATGAAATGGTACCTGACTAATCCTTTCTTAAATAATATTTTGTCTGTAATAAACTTCTTTCATTTCATTTACTAAAATTAAATTTTAATTTAGATTACAATTGATCCAATTGTCTTTTAAATTTCGACTCTTGTCACATTTCAACGTTTATTTATTTTTATATTAAATTTCAATCTAAAATTTACTCTATTTTAAAGCCTAAATAAATGTATTTTAAATAAATAAATGCCAGCAATTTGAAAATAAGGCTTAAGATGTGCTATCTTGAAAAATGGCTGTGTGTAAATGTGTGTAAATATAAATATATGAATGTTATTATTATAAAAGCTCTTAGAGCTGAAGAAATTTATTATTTTAAAAATAATAAAAGAGAAAATAAACATGTAATTTAAATTTCTTTTGAAAAATAAAGTTGGAGCTAATCATAATATTATAATCAATGTCAAACTACATTCCAACTCCTTTTTAGTCAAAATGAAAATGAAATTTATTTTATTGATTTATTATTGATAGTTGGAAGTCTAGAAAATTTTCTAAATACTTAAATTTATAAACATTGGAAAAAAAAATAGGGCTTTATATTCAAAGCTATTAAAAATTTTTATGAAATTTTAAAAACAAATTAAATTAGTTAAATAAATACAAAAATTATTTTTCTATTAGAATGAGAACAAACATAATAACAATGCAGGATTTGTGCTTCAAATTCTTCCTTTTGCAGATGATTTGGAACTTGACTCATTTCATGATGGCGTCATACAGCCTTTTTCATTCTGAGGAAATAATTTTTTGAAATAGTAATATTCACACCTTCGATCAAATGTCAATATTTTTTATTTTTTATTTTTTTGGATTTTCTATTTTATTCTATACTTCTACAGTGGTCATCTGGTTTAAACTAAAAAGTGAATTGTAATAAATAAGATGGTAAAAACCAATTCGAAATATTATATAATATGTACCCAAAAGGTTAATTCTTGCTTTAAGTTTTAATGCATAAGAAAAATGAATAAGGCTTAATCGTTTACATATAAAAAGATAAGTTGAAGCAGTCAAAAGGCAATTCAAAAAAAGTAAAAAATGAACATGTAAACCCTATCTGGGATACATATTAGAAAATAGCATTTATAATGTCGCTAGCATATATATTTACGTATAATCAATGCTTTATGCCTTTTGCCCCAGTGTATATCATCCTAATGTGACGTGAATCTGACAGCACATTGGCTCAAAAGGAGCTCCTTTTTGTGTATTTGCTGATTGTGCACTGCTTCAATGGAATCAATACAATTATTTCTCAGAGTTACCTGGAACTTTCCTGAAAACTGGGTCTAAGTCTCTTTAAAATAAATGGAGTTCAAAATCGTTGCCATTAAGTCACAAGTAGATATTTTAAAAAACAAAGTGATCAGAATTATTAGAAAACGAATGAATGAAAAGGTGAAATACGCATTTCAAAGAGGAAAAATTGTCTCGCTTATTAGAGATCCTCTTTGCCTTCCTCCTCCTCCCTCTGCATCTGTCCTTGATCACAATATTGCAAGTTTTAATTGACATATTCTTGCATTAATATGCAACATCTTAATATCTAGTGCACTTAGGGCTAGAATTTTTATTACTTATGGGGGAAGATTATTATTATATTAATATATAATAATAAAAAAAATAAATATGATTTTTTGATGTGATTTTGATCTGTCAATTTGGAGTGCAAACCTGCACCTATATAAAATTATTAGGAAAAAGATCGAATAAGGGAATCTGTGCATATAAATATATACTTATGTAAAATTGATTTAGTCACATTCTTTTATTAAAATTTCTTAATAATTCATTTTATTTTTAAATAACAAACAATTGATGTTTTAAATGTTAATTCGATAAATAATTTGTTGTTGCAATAATGTAATAACAATAGTTAACACAGTTAATTTCTGACTATCTATGGATAATAATTCAAAAATAAATGTTGTGTTGTATGTCTCCTACTAAAAAAAATATATTAAAAAATTTCTTAATCTCTTTCTACTTCACTACTCGGCATGGACATCAAGTTTTATAAGAAAAAAATGGGAGGAAGACCTTATAGTTGCAAATTTAAGTCAAATATTGTATTTAGCCCAATTTTTTATTCTCCTTTGCTTGCGACTAAACGTCCCTCTGTAGGGCCAAGATCTTATAATTATAAATATTCTATATACACAAAGTGTATAAAGATTGCAGGAGTAAACTTGTTTTGACGTCCTTTGTTCTGGAGATGAATGAATTTTAAACGTCGGCAAAGGAGATCAAAATATATTGGACTAAATTGAGTCTTGAGTTTTAAATTCTTTAACACTTTAAATGATTAAATTTTTTTTTTCCAAACGCTTAAGATGAATAAATAAGTTTTGTCAAAATTCATATAAAAAATAATTTTTCAATAGACTTTGAATATGAAGTTCTATAATAAATATGTGAAAACAAATCAATTTTTATATGCTTGCATTGCGTTAATGAAAAATTGTTATACGTCCCTCTGAATATGGTTAGAGAAAAACATAAATCATTTTATTTAAAAATTTTCCCCTCAGACAGTCTGAAGAAAATTTATTTAAATAAAATTGGATACCAATTGATTTAAATAAATATGCTTGGATAATTAGTATTGTAACCTTGTTTATTAATATATCGTTTAAAAGCCTATATGGCCTCAGAAGTCGGAAAAGACTTAGAAAAAAAATTCCCCTAATGGGTGCTCTTGTATTCATATTCTAATATAACCGTTCTCCAAATTTTAGGTTAAGGTGAAACAAATATATGGAAAGTCGTCGGTAACTATTTTTACTTTCTCCTATCCATAGTAGAAGGAAAGAATTATAATCGTACAAAAATTAGATCTCGAGATTTTGATTGTTATAACGTTTTGGGCCTCCATGAGACCGAAAATACCACTTTTCGAATTATATCTGTGGGTCTGTCACTGTGTATGTTCGTTAACATGATATCTAGAGCATACTCTAATGTAGATTAAACAAATTTTACATACATGCATTACAGCAAAATCATAGATCTCTATCAACTTTTGAGCTATTTCTGGCAACAGAAACTATCTGAAGCTGGTACATGATTAAAAGAAAGTAATGTGATGTGCTCTTATCACACCAGATATTTTTTCTTTCCGATAGTAATCAGCATCCAAGAAAAAGTGGTGCCACCAATTTTTTCGTTTCCTATTTAGTCCGAGGCCAATATTTATAAATATTAAATTAAATTAAATTAACAAAAATAAAGATCCCACCCTAGATAATTGGAAATTAACTGTATATTTTTAAAAAATATAAAATTTCACTTGATTCAAATAAAAATCAAAACAAATGAGTTTAAAAAAGATTTCTTGAGAAAGGTATTAAATATTATTTTTTTTATATATAATTTTATGCTGTTTTTAATTACAATGACTAATTAATTGTTGAAGTTACTGAAATTCAATTTTCATTTTTCTTTTTTTTTTTTTATTTTAATTTATGATCATAAAATGAAAATGTTTATTATTTTAAAATAAGACACGATTTTTAACACGTTTACTTATAAACATATATGTAATAAATTAATTTGCAAATTAAGTTAATACATTTTATTATATTAGTTTTTTACTTTTTTTTTTTTTTCAAAATTTATTTTTACAATTCCATAGTCTTTTCAGGTTCACTAAAGGGAAGCAGTGGCGGTGTTAAGTTTTGTCATTTTTCCGTAACATGATAAAATAATGTAATGAATTTTATTGTATGTGGCAATCTATGGCCTTTTCATAATTTTTGTCTTTTTTTTAGAAGTTTTCTGGTTTTAAACCTCCTAGAGGAAGTTATTCCATATATAGAGAAACAAAAATTTTTTTTTAGTGAAATAGATTTGGTGGAATAGAGAGGGAAGATCTAAATTTTTTTACTCACGGAGTTTAAGTTGGATCCAGGCTTGGGACAAATTGCTGAAGTCATGGACAAGGTTGGTTTTGTTCGTCACGCATAAAGAAAGTCGCAGTTAGTCCTGCGGAGGATTAATAAATTAATAATATTCTTGAGATGAAGAACTCCCCCCAAAAAAAGGTAAGTTAAAATCCATTTTCAAATTAAAGTATTTTTCCCAGAGGGGCCTATCCTAGGGATACTTACGTATTATTTGGATATAATAGCAGTGCTCGCCAAATTTCATGTAATGATTTTATTTGGCTTCATAGTGAGTCCAAAGAAAGCACGAAGTATCTTAAGATTAACTCTGTTCATAAAATAAGAGAGCCACTTTATTTCATAATATAATATTATCCTATAAAAAATATGTGTATAATTTATATACCAATTATTAAAAAAACAATAGCCATAATTTAATTTTTATTTCATTAAAATTGCAAACAGGTTTTTCGGGATATTTTGTTAACAATTTTTTCAAATATGGTCTTTTTAAGCGATCTACCCCTATTTTTTATAAATTTTGGTCGTATTTATTTGTAAAAAGTTATTTTGTAAAAGTTGATCTATTTTGTAGATGGCTCCTGATC
>JAAAKE020153926.1:0-12496 GCA_010014785.2 Anisolabis maritima
ATTTCTGGACTTCAGGAACAAAGCGGTTGTAGAACCAATTTGTAAACAGATCAGCCGTCATCCATGCCTTTTTATTCGCCATAAAATGAACTGAAAGTTGTTTAATGTTCTTACCTCTTAAAGCTAGTAGCATAATTTGTTGATTAACAGAGGCTTTAACATTTTATCACCAGATGCGTTACTACAAAACAAGAATGTTACCCGATCTTTGGCCGCTTTAAAACCACTAGCTGATTTTTCAGATTATGCTATGTACGTTCTTCCAGAATAATCCAGTTTCATCGGCATTAAATATTTGGTCTGGAGCTTTGTTCAATGATTTTTGCTAGTTTATCCGGAAAGCTTTTTGCAGCATTTTCGTCATCATCTGCTGATGCTACTTCTCCTTTTATTTTTACATTGTGAAATGCGTGTCTTTTTAGAAAACCTGATTAAATACCAGTTTCTTCGTTGCCTGAAGACTTGTTGATGGTTCTAATTCCTGAAGTTGGTTGTATATTCTCTTTTATAATTTTCCCATCAATAGATATTCTTTTTTTCAGTAAATCTTCTATCCAAAACACCACGTGTTTTTCCGTTTTCTCTAAGATAGAATTTCGACTATAAGAAGATGTTTTGGAACTGAGTTTCGATCCAGAAATTATTGATTGTCGAATTGTCTCATTTTTTCTAATTGTTCTTATAGTTCGCTTAAACCAAAAGCTTTGCCAACAGATGTGGGACCTTCGCCTCTCTTTAGACAGTCTAAGATTTTTATTTTAGTTTCTAACAAAATTACTTGTCTCTTCGGAATTTTTTGTTGTTGTTTAGGCATTTTATTAATAAGGTTACAATAATATGTAACATATGTATGCTTATAGAACTTTTCTAAACCGAAAATTTAACACAATATTGTACCTTTTTTAGTAGTAAAAAATTATCAACAATACAAATAGTACACTGTATACTGGAAATTTCAACACCAAATTAAAAAAAACTAATTTTAACACAAACTTTTATAACTTTATTGAAACTATACTATTTATTCCATCTTACGAACTGAACACTCTGACACAAATGAATTACGAAATGCTGTGTTCAAGTGATCATAAAATTCGGGTAATCCCGGTAGTAGACCAAGTCACTAACCCATGTGTGGGCATAAACCGACCGACTTCTGATCAGAGTATTCCCCCAATGTAGTATACATAAGTTTCTGTAAGACACTGTTAAAATTAGGATTAAAAAAAAAATTTTTTTGGGATTCGTGCAAGAACAAAAAATTCGTGTAAAAAAGTTTTTTTGTTCTTATTGGTGAATCGTGTTATTTCAAATTCGTGTAAAAAAAGAGTTGGATGTATATAAAAAGAAAATAAATAATAACCTACCTATGATCTATACCACATTCTAAACTTTGTACAGGAGGCAAGTTTTTCACATGATGCACAATTTGGCTTCCTTTATAATTTTCATCAGGTATAATAGTTCGTCCACATTGACCATGTGAATTATTCCCCAAAGAGTAAACTTGTCCCGTATCAGTGAGGAGAAGAGTATGAGCTCGACCGGCAGCTATTGAGATGATATTATTAGCCTCAGGTGGAATAAGAATTGGTAGGGGGTTATAAATCAATTCCAAAGGATGGCCTCTGCGTTGGGCATGATATCCTAAAAACAAAAAGTAAAAAAAATTTAAAAAAATTTATATTCTCTCCGAGAATTCTGTAGGAATCCTAACTATATCTATGTAGCACTCCTAGAATAAACTTCTATAAATATATACATGTATATTTAAACTAATTAATTAAATGGCCTTAAGCCCCGAGCTATTTATCCCTAATTATCATCTAATTGTTCTTATATGACTATATTGTTATTATAATTGCTTATAAATTAATATAATTATAGTTCATGTCCTCTATGAAAGGTATCTGCCTTTTTTTCTTATATATTTAATTTAATCATTACAGAAAAGAATTACATTTTTTATAAAAAATGATATTGCGTTTGAAAAAAATTGGATATCAGTGAAATAAAAAATATTAAAATAAAAATATCTTACCTATTTGGGAGTCTGAATTAATTCCACATCCAAAAACTTGTTGTGTCACATTATAATTTTTTGTTAAAAAAATTGTGAAACCAAAGCCACATGCAATTTGTTTAAGCTAAAATAAATAAATAATAAGTAAATATTTTTACTAATATTAATTCAAAAAATTATGAGTAGATTCAATTCACGTCCTCGGGTTTGTAATTTTTTTTTATTTCCTAGTCATTATTAAAGAATCTAAAATATAGATGCTTTGTTCATAATTTTAAAATTATAATTAATTTAGAATTATTACCTTGTTATATTCTCCAAATGTTAATCTAACAGGTTTTTGAATAAAAAAAACTTTTTCGAGATTCGTTTTAAAACCAAGAGCTCCATGTTCTGACATTCCCCAAACGTAAGAACGAATTCCTTCATTGCTTCTAGTATATTCATGTACTGAAAATAAAAAAATAAATTTAATTATAAGCTCTAAGCTCAAGTCCGTTTCATATATTGAATATCAATATATAATTTAAATGAATAATTCTTGAAAATTATTTAATTTAATTTAATATTTAGGTATTGAAATACTAAAATGAATGTTTATAATTAAAAAAGTACGAAAAAATTTGGAAGAGGATTCTTTGTTGGAAATTAAGAGAAGTTAAAGGTGAGTTATTTCTGGGCAGATATAGACCTATATGAATATTCGGATTAAAAGCAACGTTTTCCTAAGGGGCTACTTCACATCACCTTATTGTCAAAAAGTTTGGCCTCCAGGACGTTGGCCATTCTCTGTGACACAATGTGATTTTTTAGTAGTCCTGAGTCCGATGAGAATATAAAATTGTTTGAAAAGGCGAGGGGCATCCAATCTACTTGGCGATTCGATATCAAGAATGATTAAGAGATTTTTTTTTATAAAACCTTTAATTTTGTTTCTTAGTAGGTGGAAATTAAAGATTGATTGTTCATAATTATCTACAATACCAGGTATATATATATATATAAATTATAATTTAATAATAAAGTTAATATAATTAAATTTAATACCTGGCAAATCCTCTTCTAAACTCCTATTGATTGGGTATTTCCGTTTAACTGAAAGCCATCTGGTATCATGAAAAAAACGTTTTGACGTTATATGACTAAGAATTCGAGGGGTTAAATATTTTATTTCCATTAAGTGAATTGTCCTTAAAAGAATTATTATTATTATTATTAGTATAAGGCTTTGAATAGTAAATTGGAATTAAATAATATTTTATTCTAATTTAAATTAAGAATGAAACTTGTAAGAGAAGAGTTACGTGACAAAGATTATACAAATATTTTTTTTATTTTAGAAAATATGGAATGATTATTTAATAATCCATTAGTATATTTAAAAATTTCAAAATACATTATAATATTTTCATAAAATGTATATATTAATAAAAATTAATACTCACATTCAAAACAGATTATTTATTAATATATTCATAACCTATAATATTAATATTATTTTAATTCTATTTGAAATTTAAATTAATCACAAAACAGTGATGAGAATTGACAATAATATAATATACAACAATGAAGAGATATTACAATAAAAAAGAAAAATGCCAAAGGAAAATTTTAAAAAGACCAGAAAATCACTTTGAAAATAAAAGCGATGTAAAGAAAAAGAGATAGAACAAAAATATACTCAAAGAAGATATATTAAAATTTCTAAAATAATTAAAATAATTGAGATAATTCAAACAAAGGAGAAAAGAAATGATTCATTAAAATGAATAAATATGATAAAAAATTTGTAATTAATAAACTTTAATAAAATAAGCGGGAAAGATAAAATATCTAGAAGTACTTTCAAACCTCCTCTTGAGCTTTCCCCAACAAAAAGTTGAAATGTCACTCAGTTTTATAAATATAACTTTTAATATTCTAATTAATAAACTAATTATAATAAATTTATATTGAATTTAATAAATCTTTTGATAAGAATGCCAATTAAACTCATTCTCTTTGAAAATGAGCGCGAAGAAAATGAGTACCAAAATTTAAAAAGTATAGAAAGTCGATTGATGAGATGTTATTTTACCGTAAAGAAAACATTATTCTTGTTAGACCCATTTAAAGAAATGTTATTATTTATGATATAATGTTATAAATTATTATATTTTATAATAAAAAACATGGTAAAAATTATATTATTTAGTGTTGTTAGTGGTGCGATCTATCAATAAGAAGATCAACTGTTTAGGGTATCGATTGAGGGTTCGTTGACTGTCAGCAGGTATCCATTGCCGTTTCTATTATCCTGTCATCTCGGCTTCTCCTCATCGTTGTAGATTCAACTCCATGTGTATTCAACTTCCAACTCGCTTTCTATTTATTCATATGTTTTATTATTAAATTACATTATTTCTCTTATTTTAGCTAAGTTATTTAAACATCTATTTGATATTTTCTAAACAATTACCAAAAATCAGTTACAGACAAATAAATTAACGGATTTGAATCGTTCTATTTTTTCATTGACGTTCGACACACTTTCTTTTTATGGCCAAAAATTAATCAGAATTCTGCCGGATAGCAGAATTTCATAAACACATTTTCATAAATTTCTTCTAAATTTGTTGTTATATATTAAATATTAAAATAAGGTGAGTAAATAAATTTATTTAAAAAAAAAATATAATTTAGGACATTTCCTCATATTATTTTTATATTAAGATAACCAAAATTTAATAATTTTTCTAAATGTTATTAAATTAATATAATTAAGGAGGAATATAAAATTTTATTTTATAAATTTCATTAATTATAAAGATTCTTTAGTTTATAGCAATTTCAATTATCCCAAATGTTTTTTTATTTATTTTTCAAACAATCCACATTTTTTTAGATTACCAATAAAAAATTTAATAATGAGGTTTTTAAAAATTTATATATGAAGTTTTTTTAAATTTATACATTTCAAATCAATTATTAATTCTTTTCTCTATTCTAAATATATATAATCCTCCAGTTAAAATTTATCTTATATTAAATAATTATTTTCGATTTGTGGTAATTTATTAGTATAAGAAATATTGCCATCCTCAGGTTTTAAATATATTAGCAAAGAATATACAAAAATAAGCGTTCTATTTGTATATTCTTTATTAATGAATTTATTTCCTGATGATAGTCAAAGAACAATATATTTTATATAAATAATTTAATCAAACCGAAAAAATTAGTTTGTTAATATTCGCTTTTAAATTGTTAATCATTTTCCCTGCTATCTAGTCCTATAAAAATGACCGATTTCGTCAAAAAATAATTTTTATTTGATAGCGAGAGCGTAACAAATTCGAAAAAATTTTCATTTGGTTTTTTATCTTTGAAAGTTTCTTGGATAAAAAAATAAAACTTTTAACTAAAATAGGAATCAGAGCATATTTAGCAATCTGATTCCGTCTTTGCAGGCCTTTATTAAACTTATTAATTTATTCTTTATTTAATTATACAGGAAAGTAAGCAACAATGTTTCAGGAAGAACCCTAATTGTTTATTAAAAAACAATGATTTTATAGTGATTATTTTATATGTGTATTTCTCCACTCACATTTATGAAAGAGTATAATCGAAACCAGAAATTTTCTAAAGAATAAAATTTCTCCTAATTTTTAAAATATATAATAAAATTTTTTAAAAATTATTTTTTTTTTTAAATTTTATTAAATGTAATTTTAAAAAAAATTATGAAAACGATGGGATTCCACTATAGCCAATAACTTTTAAAACTCTTTGTTGATATTATGCGTAATTTTTCGAAATATATCTGAAAGGCTATCAAAAACTCACGACTTGAAATATGAAGCGAAGTAGGTCATCTCTGAGTTGGAGCAGAGCAAAAACATTAAATTTTGCTTAAAAGTAGGACATTCCGCGATCGAAACTCTACAGACCATCTGCTAGATGTATCAAAATGTGAATCATGTTGATATCGGATTTTTCTCTTCCTAAAGGGAATCTAATCCATGCAAGAAAGCATACTTTCAAGACATTCGGTCAGAACCAAATTAACTATTCTGCAGATGTAACAAAACAGATTGTCCGTTAAATCCTTTCCTAGTGATGAAATTTTCACGCCTTTCTGACAATGACTTGCAGTTCGATTGAAATCCAGTCATTTATTTCCAACACTTGGTGATCAAAAATATTACGTTAAAATTGGATGTACTCTCTATAAGAGTAACATGGCAAAAGAAAAATGTGTATAAAAACACTACAACTTATTGATTCAAGTATTAGCAGTGTATTTTACTATTCTTGAAAAAGTTGTTTTGTTTCTTCTTATCTAGATCTTTTATCTACTTTTCATAATTAATATAAAATTTTAAAAATAGGTTTTATTTTATTTTTGTGAATCAACTATTCTAACAAAAAAAATTTATATATTTTGTAATAATTATTTCATAAATTAATATATCCTTTAGAAAAATTATACAATATCAGGTGATCCTCAACTGACAACATGATCCAGCGAGAATTGGGTCTTGCTACACTAACATATTTTTTACTTTCAATTTTTAATTTAGAAGAAAGAGACGTTCTTCCCCCCTATATTCTATAGACTTTTGTGGTTAAGAATGTGAATTAGAAACTAACGATGAAATTGTAATTACTCTCCATTTATATATTTTGATTATAGGTTTTTGACACTTAAAATTCTAATTTTTTTAACGATTCTTTAAAAAAAAAATTGAACGTTTTGCCAGTTTCTTTTAATTCACATTAAAATAAATTTACCTATCTTCCACATCATATAGTTAATATTAATAAGGATAAAAATTTATTTTTTCTTGATACTGATTTTTATTTATTTATTTTTGTTTTTTATTAGCCATGGCAAGAGGTCAACAAAAATTACAATCTCAGGCCAAAGCCGCCGAAAAGATGGCTAAGCAGAAGAAGCAACAGGGACACAATGCTAACCAACAAAAGAAAGCTGCTCAAGCTGCACTTGTGCACGTCTGCACAATTTGCAAGGTAACCCATTCATTTCTATTTTTTAAAAATTCTATTTGAGAATGACCCCTCAGTGACTTGAATATATCAATATTTAACATGTCCATTTATACATTTCCTCCAGATCTTTCAATTGTTTTTTTTTTTATAGACTGAACAGAACAAAACACCTTAGATGTGCAAAATAAGCGCTATTAAAGAATATTGATTCAGTTTGATGCGGCTTTTTTTTCCAAGCTGAACTGACTTCTTGCATTCTTAATAGATTAAAGATTACATTTAAAAATTTAAAAATTACATTATAGTTCTATTATGCTTAACTATTAGGATGCTTTATAGAAGATTGGAATATATTAATATATTAATTGGATAACTCTTTTACTCGGCCCTTAAGAGAAAGAAGAAATAGAGAACTAAAAAATCATGACGAAATCTGTCTTTTATGCAGAGGACAAAAAGAGCAATCTCTTACTCCAAGCTAAAGACACAGGAACACAAATTCCAGTTTATCTGATGGTTCTACGATGAACTCATAATGCTTTATAAGGATCCGCTTGTTTGGTTGGAGAGATGAAAATTTTTGAAAGGGTGACTTCGCCAGAAATTTTACCGTAACTGTTGGGAAGTTTTAGCAACTGATATGTTCCTAAAAAAAATAAACGATTTTTTTTGTCACAAAAAATTGGAAAAATGTCAAGAAACGATCCAATTTCTCTCTCTTTTCCCTCTTTTCCTAAATAAAATTTTCAAATATTAATTAATCTGAACAATAAATATCTACCGTGAAGAACGGAGACTTTCTCTCCAATGGAATTAATTGCAATTTTCGATAAACGTGAGACGATTATTTCATAAAACATTTTATTTGACCTGATTTCCAATTGGTATATGAAAGATTTATTTTATTTATCTTTGAAAGAAAGAGTTGTGATTTGAGAATCAAATTTCAACCAGGTCATTTCAATCATGATATTTATAAATTTTTTTAATCTGAATTTTTCTTAAATTCATTTATTTATACTACAATAAAATAAATATATATTTATAAATCTCTGACTCCGATTTTCATTTGATCTTTTTTTTAAAGAGATGTTTGTAACTAAATTTTTTTCTCTTAAACTACAAAAAAAAAAAACTTGTTCGTTTGGTGTATAAATTTCAATAAATAATTTATATTTGAACTTTTTTTTAGTAAGGTTGCTGAAAAAAAAATTTTTTTTATGGCGAATGAACGGTTTCGACTTTCGACTCCGCAGCTCTCATTATCATAAATTTTATCTATGTTCATAGTGCGGAAAATTCAAAAAAATATCATTTTTTTGAATTACAAGAATTTTATAAAATAATAATTACTTATTTAATATTTTAATTAGCCAATTTATATATTATTTTCCCATATCAGACGCTCGTCACGTCTTTTCTCAAGAAATAACAATTTTTTGCTCTTGTGAAAGGACGTGACGAGCGTCCGAAACATCAACCAAAAACATTTTTTGTTATATTTTCCTGATTGCACATCCTCCATTCCCTGAATTAAATATATCATCTTATTCAAAAATATTTAAACAATTATCCATAAAGGTGGGAGAGTACTTGACGGACAATCTGTTTTGTTGCATCTGCAGGATAGTTAATTTGGTTCTGACCGAATGTCTTGAAAGTATGTCATCTTGCATGGATTAGATTCCCTTTAGGAAGAGAAAAATCGGATATCAACATGATTCACATTCCGACCTTTAAGAATAATTGTTGAAATATTTTTGAATAAGATGATATATTTAATTCAGGGAATAGAGGATGAGCAATCAGGAAAATATAACAAAAAATGTTTTTGTTTGGTGTTTCGGACGCTCGTCTCGCCCTTTCACAAGAGCAAAAAATTGTTATTTCTTGAGAAAAGACGTGACGAGCGTCCGATATGTCGACCAAAAGTAAATGACTTTTTGTTACGTTTTCTTGGCTCCACATCTTTCATTCCCTGTTTACAACTACATACAGCCATAAAATCTTAAAAAAATACTATCTCCCCTCAAAAGTAATTGACAACCTGCACCTTTTGTTTTGTCTTAATGGATAATTAGAAAATACTAAATTTAATAATAGGTAAAACATGAAATTTGATGATTTTGAATTTTATGTAGCTCTTCTAATTATCCATTAAGTCTACTACCTTTTAAGTAATATGATTCCATTTATCTCTTTATTCCTGATAGATCGATCTTAGAAAAAAATTTTTTTAAATGATTGATTCTTAATCTTATCTTAAGACTTGAAGATTTAAAATTAATGTTTTCTGAAGGCTTATCTTATTTAGAGTGATAAATAAGACAATAAACTTATAAAATAATTTTCTTATGACTTATTATTTCTAATAGAACTATTTCTTTATTAATTAATTCCTTCAAATAATTTTTTAGGTAAATATCCTACTAGTCTTAATTAAGATCAACAAACAGATATTTCAATTAGTTCAAGTACCTATAAATGTTCCATATGGTTCGTTATTTATTGGTTTTTCTCCCATTCAAAGTAGCCAGATTTATTTTTCCTTTGTTTTTTGTTCCCAACTCATTTTTTTCATAGACTTAAGGCTTTTCATCATCAATGCATAAAATTAAATGTTAGGTAGACAAATGCCTTGTAGCCATGGCTCTTGAGGTAGAAGTTTCGGTTCATGTATCAAAAGTCAGGGATTCGCTTCCCATCCTGAGCAAAAATTTATTTATATTATATTGGCTACCAATTAATATAAATAAATAAGGACGGAGTCTAATATAGCCTCTGATACCGAATAAGACTTAAAAAAAAGAATGCCTTGTAAAATAAAAATGAAAGAGAAGGCATCCATGAGGAGAAAAATAGTACAAATTTTATATTAGATCTTATATTTTAAATTTTAAATGATTTAAAATGAACTCTTCATAGAAGGCACTCTTGTTTTTGTTTTACAAAACATTTGTCCATTTGATTATTAATTTTATGCACTGATGATGAAAGGTTTTATGTCCCTCGAAATATCTGAAGAATAAGTTGAGTCGCTCTGTACAAAACAAAAAAAAAACGATTATTTCTTCTTTTGAAACAATATTTAAGATTCCCAGCTTACCAACCAATCTATTTCATTATTTTGGAATTCGGAATTTAAGTCTTCACAATTATTAAATAATAAATTGTTAAAAAATAAAGAAATTAAATTTTCTGTTTATATATGGTTTATTTGTATTAAATACAACGTTTCAGCCACTCATTCTATGGTCTTCTTCAGGAACACTTCAGATACAAACCATAGGGTCCTACATCCTGATATCTTCACTTTATTTTGTAGATCTCTAGATGTAATGCCTTTATACCCTTTATGATTTATATCTGAAGAAGGCCACAGAATGAGTGGCTGAAACATTTTATTAAATACAAATAAACCACAACTAAACGAAACTAACGAAAATGTTTAATAATTTATTTACTATATCAATATTTTTCGTTTTTAAACACCTCATATAATCAAGAACTCAAATTGAATCTCTCTCTTTAATTTTGATTTTTCTTCACTATTAGATCTCACTCAAGGAAAAGTTTAGTCGTCAAAAATTTAACTATAAAATTTTATAAAAAAATATTAATCTACTTGTAAACTTACTTTGTCTTATAATGCTAAAAAATTTAAACCGAAAAGGATGAAATTTAGCAAAAATATTGTTAGAGGTATTGAATGTATCAGGGAGGTGGGGATGAAAAAAAAATTTTGAAGAGTCAGATAACTAAGAACTAAAACCTGAAGAAACAATTTGAATAATTTGTAATAAACAGTGAACTTTTTATAACAATGTTTTGAATTTGGAAGAAGCTATTCAAACCCTTTAATTTTAAGTTTTGCAATATTTTTATTATGAAATTTCATCTATATATTTATCTTTTTATTCTAAAGAATATTTTCTAATTCAATTGTATTTTATCTTTTTCAGGCACAGATGCCAGATCCAAAAACATATAAACAACATTTCGAGAACAAACACCCGAAAAGTGAAATGCCCCAGGATCTTAAAGATCTTGAACTATGATGAATGAAACGGACTTTACGATGAGGAAGAAGAAGAACAACCAATTTACCATCCAGCCAGTTTTTCTTTAATTCACTTCTAATTTTTTTATAATAATAATAATAATAATAATAAAAAATAATACGTTACTATAATTATTTTTTTTCTAAAGATAAGTAAATAAATATTTTTTTTTAAATTAACCTCTGTCATAGCTGAAATCGAAATATGATTGGTTATATTTAGTTTCATTTTTAATTTTGCATATTAAATAATAAAAAATAAGGTTTTTTCTAATTCTCATGTTTTAGTTCCTGAATCTCGATCCCAGTATTTTAAATACTTAATATCTCTTTAAACTTGATAGTTTAACTGAACTATCTTTAAAAAATTCCAAAGAATTAGTCAATAAAACTTTTAATTAAAAGTTTTTATATTTCTCTTTTTAAATACCCCTTAGGTTCTTTTTACTGCTTTGGTTTGACGGCTTTTTGCAATTTATTAATTCAATTAGACAATTATAATTAATAAAATATTGTTATTCTTCGCATATACAATAAGGCAATCAAATTTGAACCAACCTTAATTTTTATTTTTTTCAACCTCTCTGGGGAGCATTACAAAAAGCCCAATGATAACGAAATTAGGAGATACATTTTCGCATTGCAACTCAAAAACTATTATTTACTTCGAAAATCAAATTATACCATATGATAGTCAAAGAATCAAAAAATTTATTTCACCTAATGTGGATTGTCATGTCACGCGAGCAACTCACCCCAAGTGTGGGATTTTTTTGCATCATCTGGAAAACACGCACTGTAACTTCTGAATCAGTGAAGCTCTAAGCATTTTGTGACCTCAATTGTCAGCCCTGATATAATTTATATACATTTAGATAATAAAACATTTGTTTTGAGTTTTTCTGGTGTAGATATAAAAAACAAATTTCAACACAATGTCGGCTTTTAATCGTGGAAAAACCAAGCCGAAATACAGAAATTGTGTATAGTAGAGCGTCTCAGCACATGCAACCATAGAGCAACGATTGTCTTAGATTCACTGAGTCAGAAGATATATTGCGTACTGTGTGAAAATTTCTTTACAATCTCGATTAATGTTAAATAAGCGAATATTTTTTTATTGCAAAAAGAAGGGAGGCACTATTCTAAGGCTTGTTTTTTACTTTCTCTTACCTATATATCTAAGAGTAAGAGGATCTGTAGTGCGTTCATAAAAAAATCGATTTCGAGATTTCAACGAAAATACACGTTTTGAGGCCTTTTGAAAATAGATTTGTCTTTGTGTGAACAAGATATCTCAAAAACGTTCGAGGTTGAAATTTTATATTTAAGCTAGGAATCCACGTCGATTGCGCCTTGAAGCTTTTGAATAAAATCGGCAATTTCTCTTAAATCATTCTGAGAATTTTGATTAA
>JAAAKE020153937.1:0-10418 GCA_010014785.2 Anisolabis maritima
TAATTTTATATTCTATCTATAAATTAAATGTGAGTATTTAATGCTTGATAGTAGAGACGGAATTCGTTCGAAATCACTTTCTAAATCGCCAATTCAAGATTTACCGCTACCTTAAGTTTCTAACAATAATTGTCTCTAAAATTTAAAAAATACACTTTGGTGATTTCAATTTTTTTTCTTTTTTCAATTTTAATTATTAAAATTTGAGAAACGAAATTTTAAGCTAAATTTAATTTAAATAAAATTTAATAGAAATAAAAGTAAAGACCAAAATAAAAAAATTTCAAAACTATAATAAAATATGTAGCCTATATTGATATTAATAATGTGTTTAATCCAGGACTCGTGTTAATAAAAATCTCCTGACTTCGAGTTGAAATTTTTATAAGAAAAAGTGAAATGAACTTTTTTTATAATTTAAAAAATTATCATTGCTAGAAGTTTGTTATGATAAAGAGTTTCTCTAAAAAAAAAAGGGCTTGATGAAAATTCATTTTGATCGGAATTGGTTCTAAAATTTCCAACTCCCCAACCATGGATTAAATATATTATTTTTATTAATACATATATAATATTTTATTATAATTTTGTTATTTTTTTTTCTATTTATTTTATAAATCTATATTCCATCGAAAAGTAATTTTCAATATTTGTATTTTTAATTGAAATTTATTTATTAATATCCTCTATTTTATTACTATTATTTGAAAATATTATTAGCTATCCAAATTTCATACTTATACCAAATGAACATTAAATGTATCATTTGTTCCCACTCATCCTATATACCCATTTTAATTTTATGACTAATTTTCGTGTTTCACTGTTTAAATCGGACAATCGGGACATAATTCAACAAATGTTAAAATATTCAGATATTTTTTTTCTTTTAGATAAATTATTCTATATAAATTAAAATCTCTTGGCATTTTAAAGCGGCTTGTGGATATACAAAGATTAAATAAAATATTTATATAAATATTTTCTGGGATTAGTATATATCCCAAGGGACAAACCAGGGCAAGCTTGTGGAAATATATCATTTAAAACTTTTATATATTTATTCTTATTTTAAACTACAGTAGCTGTGACCTCATACCTAGCTAGAGGGCTCTGCTCCCTGGACCCCCTCCCGACTTTTAAATGACTTCTTCTCGAATGGAATATTCTGTCTTACAAGCACAAAAGGGAATCTGCTCTTATCTCTTTTCTAAGGGAGAGGTGAGCCCCTGTTTCATGTTTTACAAAATTTATTATTTTTGAATTTTATTTACCTCCTTACAATATCTTAAGATGAAAAAAGTTTTTGATCCATTTATTTTGAAGCGTGTAGTATATATGTTTTTCATACATAATTTGTGTAATTGCCTATTTCATGAATTATGCATTTTTTTTAATTTCGTTTAATGCCTAATATGTAAAATCGGCACTTGCGTAATTCGCCCATGCACTTTCGATAAAATATAAATTGGTTCCTTAGATTAGGAAAAATATTAAAACAACTTACATACCATAGAGCTTACTTATCTTGCGAATAAGGCAAATGCCGATTTCAAGTACTAGACAAATTGCTTGGTTCTTAAATTCGGGTATCGCGTTGTCGATTTTTCTAATTCCTTAAAAAAATGCCTAATTTATGAAATAAGCCATTATTCCAATTCGGTGTAACATATACTTTATAAAATTTTATTGGTTATGTATAGAATCCTTTCTGTATGCCATATGCCGTTCCCATAAACTTCCTTGACATATGATATTTATGCAAAATTGTACACATGTTATAAATGCGACGATAGTTTTCGAGTTGATATTATACTCTTTTTAAAATAACTTCAGTACTAGGCCCTCGGTGGAAGAGAAGGGCAGGCGACCACAGCGTTACCAGTGTTGTGCATTACTGACAGACAATATTTGCAGCCGTAATGTGTCATCACTCCGCCCTTCTCAACTCCATCTCTCCACATGCTCAATAGTGAAGTAACATTAAATAGAGTATAAATGTTAAATTTGTTATAAAGAAAAGCCATCTCTTCAGGGGATTGGGGTTAATATTTATTATATATACATTTATAATATTCAGATTTTTACATTAATTAATTAATCATTTATTCAAAATTTAATGAATAGAAACTTATTGTCTTATAGTTTTATTTAATAAGAACGAAGTCTTGTTTAAAATTCCCTATATAATAAATTAAGAGAAGCATCTTTCTTGACTTTTATATGATAATGATTTATATTATTCAGAAGTAAGTTACCTGCGTAAATTAATTATGTGAATTTAATGGCTTTTTGAGTAGAAGAGAGAGAGAGAGAGAGAGTGGGTGGTTAAAAAAAACTATTTGCGAAATAAGAGGCTTATATACGAATAGGTTCGTCTTTAGCTTCTGGAAAGAGAAGTCTTCTCTAAAGTTTTGAATGATTTATTGTCTTGGAGATAAATGAGTTCTGTTTGGAGACGCTGCCGCCGTCTTCGTTTGTCTGTCTGTCCGTCCAATTCAATCCAGAACCTATATCTTCCACCTAGTGTCCAACATCAACGATTCACGGTGGGCTTTTATTCAATTCCGTATGAATGAACAAAAGATCCCTTTTATAAGCTGTCACTCACCTGTGTTTGTTTTTAAACATCGCTTCTACAAACTTATATTCATTCATTTATTATCAATAAAAAAATTAATCATTATTCTTATTAAGTATGTTTATTTTTTTCTTAAAAAAAAAAAAAAAAACAAGCTTAATTAAGCGAAATATTGTTCTTGAAGAAAATCTCTTAAAGCAAATCAAATATTAATTATTTTTTTAATATTTATTGACCATCTGTTTTTATGGTCATATAGATATAATATTGGCTGACTATATATCGATGGTATTCATTTCCAGCGATATTTAACACGCTTGTTTCACGGATGTCCATCCAGTTCAACCTTCTTTGACTTTGCTTCACTTCATCGATTTTGGTGATTTCGGCTAAAATTATAAATCTGGTTCCAAGAACAATTTCGAAAGTTTGAAACCGAAGCTTTATATCACCAAACATCCAGTGGATGGGTCCAACGGTTTCAAACTGTTGAACTTTCCTCTTGTACCAAACCTAACTCTATTATCAAATAACAATTTGGAATGATATTTATTATTTTTAGAATTAAATTTTTACTTTTTCTTACCTATATTTTTTTAATTTTGTATTTGATTTAAAATGCAGCCGTTTTTATTATTATGAGAACATTATAAATGAGTAAGTTTTATTATAAGTGGGGGTTCAACATATCGATGCGGCCTTTCCACTATTTTTGAAAATAATTATGGTCTTTCATTTAAAAAATGTTTCACATTCCCGGTCTAGATTGTCAACATTTATCTAGAAAATTCGATTCATTCACTTCGTGAATTTTTTGTTTGACTTAATGACCAGTCCTGGATAAAATACCTTTATTATTCAATATTGATTGATCAGAGAATAATTAAATTTAAAAAAAAATTCTTATTTAAAAATTCCATTATGACTGATTTTATATTTCAGAAACGACGTTTGATAATTTTTTTCAATTTTCCTATAAATTCCTTTTTTGCCTCATTTGTTTTGCCACGTTGATTTTCTATCAATAATTCATTACTTTTTACTGTAGAGAGTATTAATGAAATTAAACCCCCATAACGGAATATTGAGTTGTCCTTCAATGATTAATACTTTTTAATTAAAAAAAAAAAAAAAAAGAAATTCAATCAACTTGTAATAGTAATAGGATTTTTTTTATTATTAAAAATAAATTAATATCGGTTTAAATAAGTAGCCTCGATATCCATTATGTCAGAGAAGGCAGGTGGGTGGATCTTGGTGACGCATTAATCCCCGTTTTGTCACAGGGTTACTAGCGATATTTCAAAGCGAAATTTCAAACCTACCCCTCATCCCCAGCCCTGAAAACTGGCCCCAGGTGTTCGTAGTGCCTCGGGCAAAAACAATCAGCTTATAGCCTGCCAACACCACCCCCCAGAAAACCACCCCCGAATGCACAAAACAGATGATTAATTCGTTAGCCAGCCGGGCCTTGCTGCGATTTATTGAATACTATATATGTAAATATGTTTTTAAATAAATTAAACAAAAAAATAAAGAATTATTTGTTAAAATAGTATTTTTTTAAAAAAAAAAAAAAAAAAAAAAAAAAACCTATTGCAAAAAGAAAGAGAAAAGGATTTATGTACAAACATGGGACTTGTTTTTATTATCATCTCTTTTCTCTTCCAAACAATAAAAAATTTCTTTAAAAAAAATAACATCATCTTTTTGTTTAAAATTTCTTTTACATCAATGAATGTTTCAAAATTAATTATCCTATATCAAATTTTTTAATTAGCTGAAAACATTTTTTTTTATTCAATTTCATGTCCATTTTTTTTATTTATTTTGAATAAAAATTAATTAGAATTCAAGTATTATTTAGAAAACATTTACGTATATTAATGAATATTTAATGTTTTTGTCCCTATAATCCCAAATTAATAGCTTAATAATTTGTTATTAATTAATTTTTTCTAACAGATTGCTTATTTTTTTTATTGATATTTTAAAAAAGATGCTTTTTGACTTTCATGATTATGAAATAATTAGTTTTTTATTTATTTATACTCTTTTTTAGACGAGGCTATTTAATTTACAATATAATATAATAAGATGGCTACCAGCCAGATTGTGAGGAGCCCGCGATGGTTAAGAGGAAAAGTAATCATATTACTAATCAAAGGCACTGGGCTTCCAGGGAATGATCTTGATAACCATCAGCTACTTTTGCGTGAAAACTCAAATAGTCAATCAGGCAGTTTCAGTTCCATTTTCCTCTTTTATTTTTATTGAATTTTAATTTAGTGATATATGGATATTCGAATCTACGAATGTCAAAAAAAAAAAACTAGAGATTCGAACACTCATCCTTTTTTTTGTGACTCGAATTTTCGAATTCTAATCTAAAATCCTGTTTATTTAACTCCAGTGACGTGCAATAGAAATGTTCACTAATAAAAAAAAGAAAAAAAATTTATTTCAATATATATGGGATTCTAATTAATTAATTAAAAACTTAATTTTAGGTAGGAACCTTCTTTTCTTATTATTTGAAAGATTCGGAATTAGAGAAAATTTAAGATTCATCCCAACTTTCTTTTAATTTATATACAAGCATTCTTTGTAATATAATAAATACACAACAAACCGACAACTCTTCAATTTTGTCTCAATGCTATGTCATTTGAGTGCATAGGAGTACTCATTAAATAAAAATTATAACATTCTTTAAAAGAAGGGCCAGAACTAAATAGAGCAAAGATATTCTAACTTCCAAAAAATAAGTTTTAGAATTTATTTCATTATTAATATATACCCTCAGGAATTAACATCTAGTAGTCACATGAGCGGGGACCAAGAATTACCCGAACTAAGAATGGGACTTTACACCTTTCCCCTCTCTATCAACCAGGCTCTACTCCGAATCACGACAAACGAAAGAAGATTTATACTAATAAATAAAATTATTTTTTTTTTTTAACGAAACATATCTTTCATCAGTCGATTATTTTGAAAAATTATCCTAATTATTATATCCATTTTTTAAAACGGGATGATAAATAAGATAAGATAAAAAGCGTTTATGATCGAGCAGAGTGTTGATGTTGATTTTGATGTCGAGGGTCTCACATCGGAATACAAATGAGCGGCGGATGTTTTCCTTATCTGTCTGAGGGAGAAGGGGGAGGCAAGAATCCGATTGGTGTCCAATCTGAAACCCAGATGCCCGGCCATTTAGAATAATAAGAGCTCCGAGTGTGATTAATTGTGCAAGTTGAGGTGGCCACCCCCTCTCTTCCCTTCTGACGAAGATGGATTGTGCAATGTGTGACGCCTTAATGAACAAGCCTTAAATATGCATATCAATCACTGCGTTAATTAAATAAACACCAAGTTCTAATCGAAGAAAATCTTCTCGGATCAAAGATTGAAAAAATTTTCCATATAAATATATATATGTTGATAACAATATCTCAGGTTAAGCAAAATTTGACTCATAATATGATCGAAGTGAAAATTGAAACTATTAATATTAAAATTCTTTATTACTTTTTCTTACTTATACACTTATACACAGAAGGGTACTAAAAAAAATTAAGTATTTTTTGGAATTATGTTTATGTTTGTGTTTCTC
Organism: Anisolabis maritima; assembly: GCA_010014785.2. NCBI lineage: Eukaryota > Metazoa > Arthropoda > Insecta > Dermaptera > Anisolabididae > Anisolabis > Anisolabis maritima. Next base: position 6,201 of record JAAAKE020153937.1, read on the forward strand.
TCTATCTCTGAGTATTGATAATTTCTTTCGTCCACGATAACTCAAAAAATAATTATTCAATTGTGTTGCAATTTTGCACACATAAAATTGACCTAAATGCAAGAACGAATGATTTTTGGTATATTAACACAAAAAATCTTGTATGATAGCATATCATATTACTTTCTTACCAATATAACCACAAAAGATAGATTTCTTATAAAGCATTTTAACCTTTTTATTGCATCTTCTTCTTTCTTTGTGTAATAAACATATTTCAGGCTGGGTGCAGGAACGGAAAAGGTGCAAGCCGGCATATCCTGTGGCTTGAAGACTAGTATAAGAAGGTATATCATTTCTATCTGGGATAATTAGTGGTCGCCAAAACTCACCACCTGAATGTATCCTTCTTATTGCATATATTCACTGAATTCTGATTTTAATATGCCTACACTAATAAGGACATTCACCCCTTCAATTTAAAAATAAATCATAAAATATATTAAAACTATTTGATATTTTAATATTTTTGTCGGCTTTTAAGACCATTTAGACACTTGTTTTTTTTCCAAGACATCTATTTATTGAAATGTTTTAAAATTCTGTGGATTTTAATTGGGTTGCTTTGGGTTCTGCCCTCTGGTTACATTTCGCATTGTTTTCTTTATATTTCGAAGAAGAAAGAAGCTCTCTCTCTCTCTGTTCATTTATTTTGGAACAAAATATTTTGTTCTGGTCTTGAACATAGAAGCATCTCTTCTTGTTCGCAACGTAATTTCCCAAAGGCTTCGCCATCTGTCCATATGAATTTCGCTCAACTTTTTTTTTTTTATTAAACTGGAATTCATTTCTCATAAGAAGTCTAAATTATCTGTCTTTTAAATTAATATTTAATATTCAATTTTTTATGTTAAAATAATAAAATCTAACATTTAATTTTATAAAAATTTATTTATTATTTTGTTTAAAAAAATTTATGCAATATTGGCCGTCACTTCTTTGGTTCTCAACAAAAAATGACCCCACTATTTGAATTGGAATTTCAAATCGAGTCCTTTCGTATTTCAGCGTTGGCAATCTAGATTCTATCGAAAATAAGTAATTTGGAATTTAAACGTCATTCTTTTTTTTTGGTATCATTTTTTGGTGAATCCATTTCTTCTAAATCCACTATTTTCCTAATTAAAAATAAGTAATTGAAATTGACAGACTTCTTGTGAATCGAAGGAGATCGTCATAGAAAATTATATTTGCATTAAGAGGAAGGACCCTTTGCTTAAAAGAGGTAAAGATATATATATACCAGCCTTGGGCTGGTCATGGACGTCATCTCACCAGATGTGGCTTCCAGAGGGACGTGTGTTTCACACCAGTTTCTAAATGTACAAAATTTTAACTAATGACCAAATCCTAATAATGTATAAAATTATTATTATCCGATAAAATAAAATTATTTTTTCTTCTAATTTATTCTTTAATATATAATTTAAATCTTAAAAAAAAATTCTTTAATAAAAGGTCCGCTTTCATAAAATATTAAATGGATTACAAACTGTGAGGTGAACGTTAGGGATAATGTGAAAAAATTGAAGATAATGAAGACAGCCAATGAGCGATAATTACATGATAAGAAGCCGCCTTCTCCTTAAGCCCTTTGGGCCTCAAATCTAGTTTATATTACACGTTTCACATATCAGATTGATGATCTCCCCGGAGAAAAATATTATTTTTTTAGACTGCCGATGCTGCAGCCACCTTTAACCGTATCTTGTTAAAAAGCGTTACAAGTTCATATTCAAGAGGGGAGGATCTCATTTTAAATTTAAATCACGCGTTAGAGGTTTTTTATAACCGTATATATATATATCTACACTATTGTTTGTAGTTAAGAATTTGCTAATATACTTTATTCTTATCTATTTTGCTAGAATTGATTTAAATAAACATAATTACAAATTAAAATATCAATTTTTAATAAAAATTTTTTGTGAGTGTAATTTTGCTGGATCAAAAGACCCATTGACGGGAGTCGAACCCAGGATCTCCCGCCTCTCTGGGGCATTGGTGTGCTTCCTTTGCACCAGACCACTGGACGCTCAACTGCACGAGCAAAAAAAAAATCGTTATAGCTAATTTTGAGAAAATCGACAAAAACTAAAAAAAAAGATCAGTTAAGTATTCAGGCCGATTTTATTGAAAAGTTTCGAAGTGCATGCGGCGAAAGTACCTAGCTTAAATATGAAATTTCAGATTCTTCGTACGTTTTTTCTTTTTTTAAAAATCTTGTACACAGATGGACAGACCATTTTTTAGATTCAGGAGACCTCAAAATATGAAATTTTTTGCGATCGCAATATTTTCTCACTATATAATGCGAGAAAGTAAAAATATACTCACGAAATATTTTAAAACAATTTTACACGTCACACCTTTTACTTTCTTATCTATATATAGAGAGAAAGTATTGTGAACGCAAAAAAAAAAATCGAAGTCAGAATTTCAATGGAAATGTACGTTTTGATATTGTATATCTATATTTATAGTATTAAATAGAATATCTTAAGAACTATTTATTCCCTCATATACTGACTCTGATACGTCCCACTGAACCGATCTCTGAAATGCGTAATTATGGATCGCATGTAGTCTAACATATCCAGTGAGATAATATATGATAGTTGCGATTAGTTATAGCGATTGCATTCGATAAAATACATCGAAGACATTGTAAAAAAGCCTTAATTTCAACAGCTTTAATTGATAATCATCATTTTAAGATTTCTGCTTTTATCCTTATTTATTTTTTCTATATTATTGAGAGTTACTGACTAGAGGTAAAGCTTTTCTTTCATAAATAATGGTTCGTTTCCTAAACTGAGCAATAAAATTTATTTAAAAATTCAATGGGATTTGACGTCAAATTTGTATGCGCAAAATCGTTGATGTTTATATGGTCTCTCATGCCAAAAGACAATGACTAAAGGAGTGACTTAAAATTATTTTAATAATAATTTATATTTGACTAATAATTTAAATTAAAGCTATTCTAAGACTTTTATACATATGCATACGCATTTATTCGTACATAAAACGTTTTAACACAACTTATGCGCCCTTAGGTAATAAACTTTTGCGCCCTTCCAAACTTTATCACTTAAATTCAATAAAATCATGAATAATTTATGTGTTTTAATAACCTTAATTTAATTAAGAAATGACTAAAATTTCTAATAATTTTTCAAAAATTTTCATTTTGGAATATTATAAATATATGAATCCACTATAGCGCCCTTAAAAATCTTAATATTTGGTTTCTTTTCATCCTGACGATTTTTTTAAACAATGCTGCTATTTATTTTTTAAACAATGAATTTTAAATCGTTCTTTTATTGTTAACAATTCGCCAGAGCGACTCACCCCTTATCCCGCTTCCCCCTCGATTTCTCTTTCTCCAGGTCAGCACTCTGCTGCCCTCCCCTGCTTCTCTTCCCCGTATGCAACTTCAAACGAGTCGATGCCGATCGGACGCAAGTGAATATTCTCCCACTTCTCTTTGCATTTATCCCCAAACAATTGGTAATTACTAACTTTTTTTTTTTATTTATTTTCATTTATTCTGGGAACCTCAAACGAAAATATATTTTTAAAAATTTCTAACAATTTCAAAGCTCATTCTTCATATTTCATATCATAGAACGAAAAAGTATTAATAGCTACTTTGGAGAAATGAACGCATTTTGATTCTTAAACGTACTCGCTATAATATTAAATATAGTTGATTATAGCCCAAATTTAAAATACAATAATTTTATTTTAATCACAGTTTTTTTCAATTTTAAAAACATTTTTATCATCTTAGTTTTGCAAACCTTCTCTTATCTCTTTTCGAGTCTGAACTTGTTTCAAAACTCTTTTTTTTTAAATATTCTATTCTATAAACACCCTTTTTTTTAAGTCTTCAGCATCTTGGGCCTATAGACTTTTAAACGATACATATATATATATATATACTTATTATGATATATTATAGATTATTCAGGCATATTTATTTATTTATAAAACTATAGAAACCAAATGGGTGACTCCAAACGTTTAAGAATATCTTGGTAAATAAAAAAAATAAATACAATGATAGAAAACGCGAAACCAAATAATTATTTGCACTCCGTTGTCGCTGCTGCGGCCTACCTTGTATGATAAGATATTTCACTTCGCCGCAGCAGCAAAATCAAAAAGAAA
>JAAAKE020153948.1:0-12494 GCA_010014785.2 Anisolabis maritima
TATTTTTGTTTGTAGAGAGAATTGACATGTAATATTCCTACTATTAGAATTTGATTTTTTGAGTATGATAGTTATTTTTTATTGAATTGACTTATTTATTTTATTAGATTTCATTTTATTCAAATCAATGAACAAAAGCAAAACATATAATTAATTAAAATTAATTTTTATAATGAAGTCCCCGTCCTATGCTGTATGGGTAGTCGTCTCGAGCTTCTCGTACTAAGCGAAAAAAACTCGTTGAAATTGACTACCAATTAATGATCTGAGTCTAAAAAAGACTTAAAAAAAAAAATAAAAATAAAATAAAATAATGATTATGAGATTTAAATATACTAATAAAAATTAATTATATTTGAGACAAAAAATATCTTTTGACTTAATTAAGGATCTCTCCTAAATCCTACTATTTTTTGTTAGTAATTGGTCAGCACAATTGACCAGTCGGATTAGCTCGATAGACATGTTATTTTTATTTTTTTTGCAAATTTTTCTTCAATTTGTTTTCTTTCCGTCATGTTTTTCATTTTTCTCTGAATTTGAAACAGAGAGCCTAAAAAACTCTCCTGAACGCCACTGTAAGACCTTTCTTTTTTCTTCCGTCTTTTCTTTTTTAAGAAAATTTAAAAAATCAAGGTGCAACATTTAAAAAAATGATTTAATTATAAATCATTCGTAAAAAATCTTTTTATACATTTCGTGTGGGATTCAATAAAATAAAATGGATTAATAAAAATTTTGTTGTTTCAGGGTCGATCTGCCCCTCACCCCTCAACGCGTCGCTCTCAAAGTCTGATACGACCTGGTCAGGTGAAACAAACCTCCAGGTCGAATTATAAATCTCCTCCACCTCCAGTTAATAGATATCAAGACCAACAAGACCATTCCAACTCAAATATTATAGCATCTGAAGACACTCTACCTACTCAGGTAAAAATATAATTTTTTTTTTAAATTTTGATCCATCTTTATGTCATGAGTTGCATAAATTTCGTGTTTAGTTGTTGGAAGGGAAAAAACTCAAATGACCAACCCACTAATGCATTTTTTCATTAATTGCTCCAGATCTCTTCGCATACTCACTCGTTCTCTGGAAATTTAATAGTTGTTCATGCGCAGTTCGCTCTAAAGAAGCTCTGGGGAAATTAATCTAAAAATCTAGGAGTTGGACATTTGGGGTGCCAACCTTTCACGAATGATTTTATGCAAATCTCATAGTTGATAGATAAAATTTTACAAAAGTATATGTTTTGTATTATCGCTTTTTGCTTTAATTATATATTCTTAGTTTTGAAACTTGGCTGAAATATTTTCCTAAATAGGGCATTTATTATATTAAATTTTGGTGATTATCGGATAACAATTTTGACAATTGCCCCGAGCGGGGCAAGTTCTATCACACAAGTAACAGTTTTTCTCATTTTTAAGTAAATTCAATAGAATTATATAATAATTTTCATTGGCTACCTTCCTATAATTATTGGCTCTTTTAAGTCCACACAAGTTTTATAAATAAATTTCATTTTTATAGTTCTAAAACTTTAGAGGATGTTAAGTGTTTCTCTGTGGATGGAAAAGTCACTTTGGATTATTTCTTATTTTTATTATATATTTTATATATATATATATATATATATACATGTACATATATTATAATATATATTTACATTTATTAACTTTATTGAAAATATACCCATATACAAAATTGTTTTATTGTTTGAAAACATTTTTTGTATCTTTAATCTTTTAGGATCTAATTGAGCGCACTAAAGGATTTTGGTTGGTTGCTTCAATTTTTGTTGAAATGTCCCTTAGGCCATCACGAATTGGACCCTTTGTGCCTGTTACTGGGAGTGAAATTATCTCCCACTTTCCTTCCCCAAGTGGAGACTTTTATAATCACTTAGATTAAGATTTGTTTTTTATTTGTTATAGGTCTTTGGAAAATTAGTAAACGTCGGCAGTATGCAACGATCGAAGGCCCCGGGCATGGTCCGGTCGACGTCGTCAACGTCGGCTTCATCAACATCATCTTCAACGACATCGAGAACTAAACAATCCTCATCGACCAGAACATCTTTAGGTTCTTTGGCTACTCGTACCTCACCAGCCTCCACGCCCAAGAAATCACCCACCGAGGTATTCTTTTGAAGTGTAAACAGATTCTTAAGGCAAATGCTTATATTTTTTCTAGATGTTTTATCAATCGAATTGAGGCAAAACTAAAGAATGTCTTCCTTTGCCTTGAGTTGGCAAAATTGATCTAATTTATTCTCTTTAAAAAAAAACTCTTACAAAAAATTCTAGCCATTGGCAAAATTTTATAGGTATTTTTGAACAAAACACACAGTTTGTAAATTTCTCAAAATTGAATCTATTAAAAAAAAAACTTGAAAATTTTCTTGGTTTTTTTTTTTTAAGTTCTCTCCCTCCAGCTACGGCTCTCTGCACCTCTTCAATACATCACTAAAAAGTCTTTTTAGACATGTATAAATGTAAATTTTTATAAAGCAATGATGTGATAACTCCTGTAACTTAGGCAACCCAAATGTTGTAATGTCAAAATGGGAGTAAATCCAAGGAGAAATGATGATAATAGCAGCCAAAATATCTATAATTTTGGATGGATTTTAGACACAGATTTTAGACTTAGGGCATCAAAATTGGCGTGCTACTTGGGGGATGAGATTATCTTCCACTTTCCTACTCCAGTAAGAGAGTTTTTGCTAAGTTGAATAATTTTTTTGCGATTCTAACCCAAGATGTGTTGCAACTTTAAATCTGTAATCCCGACGCTTAGCTCTCTAAAATTTCAAATGAGAAAAAAATAAAACGAGTAACTGGGAGGTAGGGGAACTCAAAGCCCTCATCTACTATCCCTCCTTCCACGAGAGAAGAATAATTAATGAATATATATATATATATATAATGAGGTATTCCTAAAAAAAAAAAGGTTTAAAGTCGAAACGGGAACGAATGCATACACAGCGATATTAGAGGTTCAGTTTAGATAGCATCATGCCCCTCTGGGACGATATGAAAAAGATTGAAAAACACTACTGTACCCTAAAAATTTTTTTCTCTTTTCATCTTGACATTTGATTTCATTTCTAATCATACATTTACTCTACTCTCAAAATTTTATTTTTATTTATTTATGAAAAATATTAAGAATTCTTCCATAATTAATTTATTTTTTAAATAATACAACAACCGTTGCCGTTGCTAGACATTTAGATCAACATTCTTTCTACCAAATTCCTAGTTTATATATTTTAAGATATTTTTATTTTTTATTTTATAATGAAACCTCAACGCAAATTTCTTGTGAGTTAAATTTAGTTTGTTGATTAATAATGAATTTATTTTTATATAAAAAAAAATTAGTTAAAAATATAGATAATGAAAATTTCTGTTTTTCTACATTTATTATTCTAAAAATGAAATGATGATACTAAATTCTTAAAGTTTATTTTTTTTAACTTTTCAATCTTGGATTGAATATTCAACTATCACGTTCGTTGAGAAAACCCTTATCTACTAGAAGGGGAATTTTTCAATTTCTTTTTTTAAGGGTTATATCCTATACCAGGCATTTGGCTAAAATACACCTAAAATCGAGTTGAGTCGATAAAATTGAGTCTTGATTGAACCGACACACTTTCACACTTGACAAGTAGACCGTCAGTCAGGTAAGAGGTTTGGTGGTTTGGTTAGCATTTCAAACCTCAAAGTCCAACTCACACCACCTTTTTTTGTCTTTTCTGCATCTGAGGCCATATAGACATTAACAATCCATGTATTAACTTATTACAATACACATTATTCAGGCAATGGTATCCAATGGATATAAATTAATTTTCATCTAACTGCCTGGGATCTGAACTCCACACCCTTTGGCTTATCAATATTAACAATGTCAATATCTTTAACCTCTCGGCCATGGGAGGACTCACACCACCTCTATTTGTATGAACATATCATCGGACCGACATTACGACTAGTTTAAAAATGAATGGCTCGCTTTAGGTATTTCGTATACAAATAATAAATGTATTTTTATAAACCAAATGTCCAAGGGGCGCGAATTATTATCCAACCAAACAAACTTATCTCGCAAAAATTTTTTATCTTAAATGACTTTTATTATTATCTGACTATGGGGCGTTATTTGAAAAACCACTAATTATTTCAAACAAAGCTCTATCAGTCCATTTGCTTATTTAATGTTAATGTTTATTTTAGGTGCGTGAGAATACTTCGGCGAGAGGAGCAGTGAAGAAAACTCCGGCTGTAGGTGGCGGTTCTTCTCTCACATCACCTTTAAAAGCGACTCCTATAGTAAACAACCGAAATCAATTTGGCACTCGGGTAAATTTAATTAAATTCTTCTCTATAAAATCTCCTAGATAAGGAATAAGGCATTTAAAAGGCAATAAAGGAATCTTAAATTATTTTTTCCATTTGTTCTTTTTTATGAGCTAGTTCACCTAGACTCGTTCCTTAGCAAGTCTCATTCATTTTGACACTTCCTTGTATTGTTGATTGAGCAAAATTTTTTTCTTAACATAAAAATTTTTCACAACATAATTTATATTTTATTATTAATTTTATAATTAGAGTTAAACTGCTTTTATTATGATTTATCTAATTCACCAGTGTAGAAACTAAGGAAGATGTGGTCAACTAAATCATATTTGTCTTTTGATTTTTTTATATGTATCTTATGTTTCCCAGTAAACTCAACTTGGTGGCTTTGCATCCAAAAATTTTCTATTTACTAATAGATAGATTAATTTAAATTTTGTTCGAAAATACTAATTACATTATATTTATTTCTATTTCAGGGTAGTACAGCTGCTAAATCAATAGGCGACTCATCTTCAAATCCTTCATCCTCTAATGCGGTTAAAATTTCCTCTCCCTCCTCCAGTGTAAATAACAGTGATCTAAAAGAATGTAAAATTTGTGGACGTCGTTTCAATTCAGATAGGATTTCAGCGCATGAAATTATTTGTGTAAAAGCACAACAAAAGAAAAGAAAAATTTTTGATCCAGTTAAACAACGAGTTAAAGGAACTGATGCTGAACAATTTGTCTTACGACCTGGAGCTATTGCTGCACAACCCAAGGTTTTATATTTTAAATATAATTAGTACTAGTGTATATCTCTCAATTGTATAAAATATTTACTTTGGTTTTATATATATTAATATAAATGATATTCAACCATATGTCTTAACGAAGGGCTGCGCTCATCTCATTAAAAAAATATTTATTTTCCATATAACTTTGAATTAAATGAATATAGAATTTCGGCTGCAGTTTCTTGGATCAGAGTTAGAAGATCTAGGTCAGGGGTCCGTTTCCCGTTCTGAGGGATGAATTTATTAAAACTAATTAATTTAAATAAATATGGACAGAGTCTAAATGGCCTCAGATAAAACAAAAAAAAATTCACTTCATAAGAAGCCTCCTCATGTCTTTCGATAAAAATATCTTCCAAGTGTTGAACTTATTAAACATTTAATCTTAGTATCATCTTTCAAAATTACGACCAAATTTTAATATAGCTTCTAAAACTTATTCTTTTGAAATAGTTATTAGTTTTCAATATCCCCAAAATAGACAGGATGATGTGTCACTGTTTTAATGAGCAAAGGGTCAGTGATTCGCTTCCTCTTTGGTTAAAATTTAGTTAGATTGTGAGTGTTTTAAAGTGTCAATGTTATGCAAGTTGCCCTGGGATTGGCTAAAGAGCTTTGCTGTGGCTTCATCTAACACCACTTAGCACCGAATATCTTATATTATTTATTTAAACTAATTGGAGGGCAATTTAATTTAAATAATTTTTTATTTTTTTTTTTTACAAAAATTGCTTTTTAGCAGGCTTATAAAAAAAACTCATGTTAGCTGAATTATAGTGGTCAAAGAATGAAGAAGAGACATTCAAAATTATCCAAATCCAGAGTTTCTCTCTAATCTAAGAATATTTTTTTGCAGCCGGCTAAGAAGGCAGATTGGCGCAAAAAGCATGAAGAATTCATTTCTACGATTCGTGCAGCGAAACAAGTTCAAGACCATCTGGCCAAAGGCGGCAAATTGTCCGAATTGCCTCCACCTCCTCCGATGGATACGTCTGATTATGTTGCTTGTCCTCATTGTGGACGTAAATTTAACGAAGCAGCAGCTGAAAGACACATCCCAGTCTGTGCCAGAATGCAACACAATAAACCTAAACCCGGAGCCTCAAAACGTCGATAACCTCTTATACACTCACTCTCTATCTCATTTGTAACTCCTTCCAAACTATATTATTAAGTATCTTATCAATATGATTTAATCACTTAGCAAAAAATTATAATATCAAGCTTATTTTAAACTAAATCAACAAGCACTACCAAGTTCTTTTTTTATTTATCTTTTTTTATCTAAATTTAAGTTCTCAGTGTTAACGTCACACCAGCACTTTGGAAATGAGTGAGTGTGACATCAATCAATCACTTTTGCTACAAATTCTTTTATTTCAAATTCTAAATTATTAGAAAAAAATAATGCACAATGTTTTTATAGTATTCATTATTTTATTTATTTATTTATTATAAGAAGGCCAAGGAGCAGCATAAAAAATTAGGAAGAATTGAAATCCGAATCTAATTTTTTTAAATTTTATTAATCTACGATTTTTTAAATTATTTTTTAATTAATTATAGATATAAAATCCAAATGATTTTATGAAAAATAAAAATATAATTCCAAAAGAGATAGATATTTAAATAATTTTAATTATTAAGACTGTAGCTGCTGCAATAAACTGTGATGAGATTTTTACTTTCTCATACCTATATATGAAATATTTTAGTGAGAAAGTATAGTTTATTTTATTTTTGATTAATCATTGAAATTGCTCTTATATTTCTTAAAATAATTTAATAAACAAGAAAATATATAAATTAAAAAAAGTGCCTAGGAATGGGAAAATGTTTTATTATAATTATTAATTGTAAATAATTTTTATTTTTTTTATTCTAAAAAAATAATTTTTAATATTAAAGAATATATATATGCTTTGCTTAAAGTGGAATTAAAATAATATAGAATAAATATATTTTTAAAAAACATTTTCTTTTTTTTTTCTTTTTATGATTATTAAGGGTTAAGCGACCTTGAGAGACGGAAAAACAATACTGATTGATTTTTAACCGAGGTGAATTTAATCAGATATTTTTAGTATGCTCTAATCCCATGATATTATTTCATATTTAATATACTGGCTTGCCTCGTATAGGGTAGTCATATTTGCCGTTATAGTCCAGCCATTTTTTCCACCTTTGTTAAAGTTATTGTTGTAAGCTCAAAAAGTTGTAATTGTTGAATATATATAACAAATTAACATACATCAAATGTGAAGAGAAAAAGAAGACTTATTATGATGGAGGATGGTATAGTACAAGTTATTTTTTATTTTTTTTAACCTTATTTTCAAAATTAGTAAATAGTTTGATTCACCATATCTTATATATTTCATAAATGGTTCTTTATTTTCGTTAATGGTGGTTCATACTTATAGCTCAAATTTTGCTGTTGACATTTTTATTATTTTTATTAATTATTGAGCTCACTTCCTTCATTAAGAATTTGCGCTTATAAATGAGTACATTTTTTCTCCTATCATACGTTTCATACTTCCTTAATCAGAAAAAATTTTCATAGTGTGCTATGTTCGGTCTTTTAATTTTTCACATGGTTAATTTTTTTTAATTGTCGATCCAAGAGGATTGCTCATCTCTCTTCTAATTACTTCCCATATTGAGCGACCTATAATATTTATTTAAAATTAATTACGGTACCAATTAATTTAAACTAAGAAGGTGGCGACCACTGGAAGACTTTAGTGTAAATTACTTAAAATATTAACATCTTGGTTGATTAAATTTACACATTTATTGTACTTTTTTTTTACTTCACAAATATTAATACGCTTATTATTTTTTCTAAGACTACAATAAAAGATGGAGAATAAAATTTGTATGGTTCAGGTAAATATTTATCATAAAATGTTTTTTTATTTTTTTTTTTAAGTTTTTTTCGGCATCTGAGGCCATTTAGGTTCCGACTTTTTTATTTATATTATTTGGTAGTCAATATAATATCAATAAGTTTTTGTCCCTCAGGACGGGAAGCGAACCACATACCTTTGGTATGTAAGTTTAGTATAAGAAAATGATAGATATGATTGACTTAAATTTCAGAATTTGGCCCTAAAAACTATATTAATATAAAAAAAGTTTTTAAAACACATTGTATTCATAAATAGGTGACAACCGGTTCGTCCCCAACTAATCAAATTGCAAGTGAACTTGTCATTGTGCAGTGCTGTGAAAACGGTGGGTAAAATAAAATTTAATATATTATACATAATTTAAGAAAAATAGTAAGTTTTTTTTAATATTAATATCCGTTAATTTTACTTAAAAAGTATTTTTTCTAAATATATATATGAAAAAAAATTAATAATTTTTTCTCTATTTTCAAATAACCCTCGCCATTTTTTATTTCTTCATCTTTCCCGTTTGAGGGCGTTAATGTTAAATGTCAAATTAAAATGTATAAATGTCTTTTTTTTTGTTATACACAAGTGACACACGTGCCATTTATTTTAAAAGAAAATTATTTGCGTTTATACCTTTTGAATAAAAGTAATTTAATAATAACACATTTATTTAACACAATGTCAGAAGAAGAGTCAAAAACAGAAAATGCAAGTGACATTTCAAAAGGAGAAAATATTATTAAAGAAGGTTTAGCTGAAATTCTAATACCTCCTAATAAAAATGTTTTTTATAATCCAGTTCAAGAATTTAATAGAGATTTAAGTATTTTTGTTTTAAATGCTTTTTCGAATTCACATTATGAATCAAAAGATAAATTGGAATTGTTTAAAACGTTGTCATATGGGAAGGCTCAAGAGGAGGGATTAAATATTTTAGAGGCGTTGTCTGCGACTGGTTTGAGGAGTATTCGTTACGCTAAAGAGGTAAAAGGCATTAAAAAGATAATAGCAAATGATTTAAATCAACTCGCTTTTCAAAATATCAAAAAGAATATTAATTACAATCAGATTGATGATATAGTGACGGCACATCACGAAGATGCGATGCAATTCATGCATTCTCAGCGACGAAAATTTGACGTAATCGACTTGGACCCGTACGGATGTCCTACCAAGTTCTTGGACAGTGCTGTACAATGTCTGGAGGATGGGGGTCTTCTCATGGTCACTTGTACTGATATGGCTGTCCTCGCCGGTAACACACCTGAGACTTGTCGGTCTAAATACGGTTCGATTTCTCTCAAACACCGGGCTTGTCACGAACTCGCTCTCCGGATCGCCCTACAGAGCATCGAGAGTCATGCCAATCATTACGGACGTTACATAACCCCTTTACTCTCCATCAGTGCCGACTTTTATATCCGTCTCTTCCTCACAATTAATAGCAGTGCGAGTATCTGCAAAGAGTCTGCTAGTAAATTAGCTTATGTACATTCGTGTGTGGGCTGCGAAACAACAACCCTCCAATCTTTGGTGGATATCATCACCTCAAAGGCCGGTCATGTCAAATACGTGCCATCAAAAGGTTCTCCTGTCGGACTTACTTGTAAGCATTGCGACTCTCGGCATCAAATGGGCGGACCAATTTGGGCTCGGCCACTTCATGACAAAACATTTGTTGAAAGGATATATCAATTATTAGATTCTGAGCTTCCTCATTCGTACAACACACTAAAACGGATTAAAGGATATGTGGAGATGATATTCGAGGAAATCGACGAGCCTTTATACTATTCACTGCCGAAACTCTGCTCCATCCTTCATTGTACATCGCCGTCTTTACTTCAAATACGTTCGGCGATTCTTCATTTGGGCTTCCGTGTTTCGCTTTCCCATTGCTCACCTACTTCGATCAAGACCGATGCCCCCGCTGATGTTATATGGTCTATCATGCAAGCCTGGACCAAGAAAAACCCTCCATCTGCAAAACGCATCGTAGGGACCGCCGCCACCATCCTAAAGAAAACATACCCATATGAGATCAATTTCGAATTGCATCCTGATGCAAATCCCATCTCCAGGAAAACAGGACTAATGCGTTTCCAACATAATCCAGCACCTTTTTGGGGTCCCGGAACTCGACATAAAACTGGAATTCAAGAGAACGAGAGGAGTAAGAAAAAACAAGGCAAGAAACGAATGAAATCTCCCAACTCTGACTCTATTCCTTCCAAAAAAAGTGTTCAAGAACCCGTCATGTGATGTTTATTATTTTTATAGGATAAATAAAATTTTTTAACAAATTAATGATTATTCATTTACAAACCCCTCCATTGTATTAAGAAAAAATAATTATTTTTATTTTCAATATTTTTTATCAGTATCACATATTTATTCTCTTCTTCAATGATTATTAATATATTAATATATCTAATATATCCCATGATTTCTCTATACTAATAGTTCTCTTAAGTTGATTACTCATGTGACAAATTGTTAAGGCACTTTTCTATTTATTAATAAAAATAATTTTTTCAAAAACATATTTATGTTATATTGTAAATAATAAGTATATTATTATCATTTATTTTTTCTTCACATTTTCTCTTGAAAGCAAAAAGATTTAAGGAAAGTTTCACAGCTATCTTTAAAATGTTTATAATGTAGTATATATTATTATTATTATTATTATTATTATTATATATATAAATCAATGATTCATTCTAATAGGAGATTTTGTAGATGTAGATTAATTAGGAGATGGAGTTTTTGGTTTGTGAGGATGTAGCCAAGGTGGTTTTTTTAACAAATAAATGAAAATTTCGAAATTAGAGACAACTTTTTTTAGCCATCCTTAATGGATTGGAGAAGGCTAAATAAAGTTAGGCCGAAACGTCTCTAATTTAGGAATTTTCAAAAACCTCCTTAGCTGAACCCAAAATCAAAAAATAATAATAAATTCTATAAAAATGAGTTAAGAAATTAAATACATCTGTTGATTAATTAATTATTGATTCTTTTAAAAAGTTAAACTTAGAGCAAACATACATGCATATATATAATAAAGATAGAATCATTCATAAATTTTATACATTAAAGTAAATTATTATTATTATAGATTTTTAGATAAATATTCATTTTATTAAATTAATTAGATATATTCCAAACACAAAGTCGCCTATATGATTGATAGAATACAATTTTTGGACCTGATCAAAAATTATTATTTTTTACAAAAAAAACAATTTATGTTGCTTTTTTTAGCATCAATTAGCTCAGGATATAAATATATTTTTTTTCATTTATAGAAATCAATTTTTTAATTGAAAAATTTCTAAAAAATTTTATTTATAATTATCATTAATTATAAATTTATATAAATTAATGAATCGTTGCTATGTTTTAATTTCAAATTTGCCGCGTCAATAATTAAGACCAATCAAATTGCTCCTAACCTCACTTTAGTATCTTTCTCTCTCTCTCTCCACCTTTGACATCTATTTTTATTTTATTTATTTTGTATTTTTTAAAATTAATTCATGAAATCCTTTTTAACTAGACAATTTATTAAAATAATTTGTTTAAATTACATTAAAATAAAACCTATTAATTGTAATTAACATTTAAATCAAAAGGTAAATTGTTTTTAATTAATATATCAATAAACATATATATATTTCTTAAATATTTTTCAGTTAAACAAGACAAAACAATGAAAAAAGAATCTTACATCTCTTGCATTAAAATTCGAGGGATGACAATTCTTCCTCCCCTTGTAAGTATATTTGTATATTTTTTGAAATTTACTTTTAAATTAATATTTATTATACTTAAAAACGCTATAAATCGATTATTAGTTGGAATAATTGAAATTTCTATTTTTTAAAGAAGTTATCTTTTTTTTTTTTTAATTTCAAAAATATCTATTAATAATTAATAAAGACCTCACAAAAGGCATTAATTGAATAAACTCCAAACTTTTTCATTCATTTAAATTAGATACATCTATTCAATATATTTTAGTATTTGATATGTGCTTGATTTGTCTATGTCCAGAAAAGCTGACACTTTGTCTAATCAAAATTATCATTGTGAATATTTTTGTTGACGACATCAGGCAAATTAGCCGGATATTCTGGGTTTGATTCTAAAGATCACACAGCAACCCACCATCAAAAATATTTCTATAATTTTTCAAAAAATGATCGAGGGATAGGAATGGGGAGGTAGAGAGATTTTGGGATACTTCTCTTGTGCATTTTTTCAATTTGGCTTTGCATGAGTATGCAAGGGTGAGGGTAACGATAAAGATGCTCTCCCTTCTTTCTTACAAAAAAAAATAGGATTTCAACGGATTATAGCTTTATATATATATATATATATATATGGAATGATGTTTTCCCGGGTTGGTCCGCGTTGATTGTTGAGATTAACTCGACGT
>JAAAKE020153959.1:1290-11590 GCA_010014785.2 Anisolabis maritima
AAAAAACTAAAACCATTAATTAGTTTATTATTAACGTTTTCATATTTAAACAATTGCAACATTTAATTGCTAATTATGTTTAATTGCTAATTATCTCCTACCAATAATTAATTGGTTTACCTTTCTTTCTCTATTAAATTTTCACAATTACATTAAATTTATTTTTTCAAATTTTTGGTAATTACTTAAACCTACAAGTAACAATGGAGGGAGGAGATCATCACTGTAACAAATCGGGAAATCATTTTTGAACGCTTGAAGATGTTGGGTTAATTGACGTTAATTGATGTATTGCATTAGAAAAAGTCAATATTGAAAATTAAATAGCATAAAATAAATATTAATTCCAAACTGACCAACTTTTCAAACGCCCCTCTCAGATTATAAATTCTCTTTTATTATAATAAAATTAATTTCATTAATATTATAAAAAAAAATTATTCATAAATTCATTTGAATTAATTATTCTATCTGAAAAGAGATAGAGCGAATTTGGAAATTTATTTAGGCAAAGTTGAGTTATATGTAATATATAAGGACGAATTCTTTCCTTTCACTTTTTCCATTCTTTTTTTTTTAATTCCTGAGTCATTGAAAAAGAAAGAGAGATGGAGATAGTATATTTCGAAATTTATAAAATTTTAAACATCATCTCTAACCGTTAATTAATTAATATATTCATATATTAGGATTGTTACAAAACTTTTGACATGATTTTAAAAGATTAATAATAATTAAATCAAAGACAAAAGTTTGATATGTCTATTTTACAGGGTGTTTCATATTGCGTATTCTAATTGTATATATATTGTATTCATTTATATCAGTGATTCAAAGCCAACCTAATAAATAAAAATACGTCTTAAAATTGTGGAGCTTTACAGGATGATCATATTTCAACTTATTTCCATCTAAAATCAAATCATACCACATTAAAGTCAAATAATCAAGGAATTTATTTCCCGGAGTGATGTCATTTGAAATACGGAGAGCGCCGCAATTTCATGATCCGGAAATTTTCACGCAGTTTAATTATAACGCTCGTTAGAGACTCAATAGCTAGTCCTGATCATAACCTATCTATTTAGTATATAAAAACAAATTTTAACAATTCGTGTAGAAGTCAAGTGGAAATTCAGAAATCTTATCGCTTCACAGAGTCAGAAGTTATTCTGCGTGAAAACTTCCAGACGCTCTCTCTTGGCAATGTATTCTCCTTCTGTCAGGACTCGGAATTTTTTTTATTAATTCTGTAACATTTTTTTGCCTTTATTCTTTCGTCAATTTCATTATGATATTTCTACCCACCCCCATAAATAGATTTACTATTAAACAAAAACTTTTTCACTGGTTGCAAAAATTTAATTTACGAATATTTTCTGACTTATCGACCTTTAATTTAAAACCTACATCAGAATCCATTAATTAAATCATTCAATAATAATTAAAATAAAACTTTTTTTTCATTATCATTCGTTTAATCATTCTCCCAAAGCTTTTCTCTGAATATTACTTATTAATACTAATATAAAGGGCGGAAGCTAGTTTATTTTTTAATTTATTTTTGATTTTAATTATTCATTAAAAAAAATTAGGGAATAATGAATAATCTAATTTTGTCCTCATAATAAAAAAGGATATTTGAAGGCTTAGACTTTGTTAATTTTTTATGTATTTTTTTGTCCCTCAAATTTTGACATTCTCGGATGTGCAAATGAGCCATTTTTATTAGGCTAACCATTTACGATCAATTGACTGAGGTTTGATAGTAATGTGCAAATGACCATTATTTTAAATAAACTTACGGGTAACTAAAATAATCAAACAGAAACTCATCTCGCAAAATATTTTTATCTTAAAGGATATATTGATTAGTGCTTTAAGGTCCGTAGGACGTTGTTTGAAAAACACCAATTATTGCCACCAAAACCACTTCCAGTCGGAAACTATAATAATAATAATGGAGGTTAGGTATTTTTGTAATATAAAAATGAAATTTGAAAAATATAATATAACAGCCATATACAATACATACTGAGACATTTGAAAGCAGACAAACACCTATTAGTTTATTATAACAACTTTATAAAAATATTTATATGAAAAAACTCAGAATGTTGCTACTTTTTATACTTATAAAATAAAGTAGTAAGATGCCTCTGAGGTAAACCTTTGTCTGCTTCTGAATATAATAGATGAGCCATTCTACATTTTCATTAAAAAATTCCAATTATTTGCCCTCTTCTAAAATATATATAAAACTTGAATTCTTAATAGTGTCACATTAAAAATTTCACATGTTTAGAAATTTAAACTTTCAACTAACCAACAAGCAACTGTTGAAACAAGAAACATAAATTGTTAATAGAAAGCTTCGGGCAATACGATTAAAGAGTTATAAGAGAGAGAGAAATATCTCTTTAGCATCTCTCTCCATTGAAGTGAGGTCAAATGTCTTTCATGGACCGGTTTCGAAATCAATTTGCCTTTTTTTTTGGAGTGCATTTATTGTTGCATTCTTCATTCCTTGGAAAAGCAACTGGACCAGTGACTTCTTCTTTTTTTTTTATTTTACTTTTTATAATCAATTAATCAATCGACAAATTTATAGCTGCCCAAAGCATCGACAACTGGGAGGTGAAATAAACTTGCTAACGTAAAATTTTTTAACATCAATGAAAGTTAATGAATTATTTAAATTGGAATTTTCAGAGTCTGATAAATAGATGTTTAGAAATAGGAGAAGGATGTTCTTCCACACACTACTAGCAAAATATAATACACTAAAAAAAAAAATTTATTATTTATTTTGTAGATGTTTTATTGGCGAACTAAGTGTACACATTTATGGGTTCAATCCTCATATGGGACCATCCTCAAAACCTGAAATATATTAAAAATATTGTTTACTTTGTTTTTACATAATTTTGTCTTATTTTTCTAATTTTAGTTAATGTACAAAAAGAAAATTATTCCCCGTTATTTACCTCTGTGTAGTGTTGGTACACACCATACCCTTTCGCCGGTATCTGGGCATTTCCTGGTGCACATTTTTGAGAGAGCCTTTCATTTCTCTATTTCCCCCTCTCCTCTCAATCCCCATTTGCAGTGTGCATAAAATTTTGTCATTATTAATTATAATTTATTCCAACATACTTAAATATATCACTGATACTTTATTAAAATCTTTTCAGTCCCTGAGGCCCTGTGAACTTTAAACATTTAATTTATATATATATTTACGATTCAATGATCCAGGAATATTTATTTTTTTTCTTTTTCTTTTCTAAAGTTCAAAAATCACATTATATAATTTCCTTTGAGTTAATATATTAATACTTTTTAATTTTTTTTAAAAAATATATTACATACATATATTTGTTTTTGATTTAATTATATCTCGGGAACGGTGAAGTTATTCTGTATTTAAATTTTTATAAACAACGCATTAAGAATACTCATTTAGGAAAATAAAATGTTTTTTGTACATATTTCAAAATTCTTGAAAATTATTTTATTTATTTTGAGATTAAAAAAGTCTTTTAGAAAACATTTATTTCTCGAAATATAAAAAATCTGTCTTTTTTCATGCCCTCCGTTTTTTTAAATATTATGCCATGAGGTGCATAAATATTTTTGCTTTCTGGAAAGTAGGCAAATGGCAACCCACTAAAGGATTTTTCGATAGACTACGCCTGCTCTAGAGCAGTGATTCTTAACCCCCAAAAGGTCCATTTCAAATTTTAAGTTTATAATTTTAATATACTTTTGTGATTACAATAAAATAATATGAGAATTAGTATAAAAAATTAGTGGAAAATGTCGAGCTACAGAGAGAGATCTCATTAAATCATATTTCGTAATTTTATAAATGTATTTTATTATTTTATATACCATTCATAAAAAGGATTATTTAAAAAAATGTAAAGTCGCAAGTATAGAAAGGTTAAGACCCACTGCTCTAGAGGAGTGAAATAATTAAAAAGCCATTCGTAGATCATTCGAGTTGCCTACCTTCCAGGAATCAAACATGAACTAATGTTTTCACCCCAAAATATATAAAAATTCATTTTTTATTAGCTCAACTCTAGTAAAAATTGATGAGATGATTTGATCATGAATTGCTTGTGGTTTGGATATTTTGGGTAGTTAATAATAAATCTTGAGATATAGGAAGAAAGAAAAAGAAGAGAAATCAGGTACAATACTTTATTTGATCGCCTCTAAATTGGAACCATCTTCAGACTCTTAAAATCAACCAATAAAAGTTAAATCTGTGTCTCATCTGGACTGAGGTGCTTCATTTTGAAGATACCGCAATATTTTAAATACATTAAATTATTATTATTATTATTATTATATAATATTAATATTAAAATCTGTTGATTAGAGCCTGTCGATGGTTCCAACCTAGGACGGAAACTCCACTCTTGATTGAATAAATTATATTGGCCTAATCTCTCCACTTTTTCCCTTTTTCTTTCTACAATTACCTAGCTGGCGATAGTCTGCTTCTCACTCTTTATATACAGTTTATTTAAATAATTATATTAGCCTACCGACCTACGGTTTATAAATTCATAAAAACCATTAAGATCGAACACGAATAATTAATAACCATAAAACATAAGGACGTGTGCCGAACGTTATCAACTGTAATTCACAATTTTAGTGACTCATCAGAGTCTGGTCATAAAGATGTTTGTAATCGTCTCCGCTCAACCGAGAGCTACATCATAATGAGAGTGACATAAGAAAGATCTTCCTCGCTTGCCTTGACTATTTTCGCTCGTATGATTCCCTACTTTTAACTAATAAAATAAAATATACCAATTGATCTCCATATTTTTTTCTTAGAATATTAAATGTTACTGCTTACTCCATCCACATTTTTTTCGCTTCGGAGAATCCTCTAGCCATCCCAGAGTACGGGAATCTTGCAAAACCATCCATTTCGATGTTGGCCTATCCACGATTTACTCACAAAATTTATTTAATATTTTAATCGACACTCAATTTTATGTCCTATTTTTTTCCTAAGAGATGAAAAATACAGTACAATGCTCACCTCAAAGAATATAAATAAATCGTCAGGTGTAAATGCCTCAATTTTATCGTCTTCTGATAAAGGAAGTGGGAGATCACTTTTATTATACGTTTTGGCAATCGAAGTCATGCCTGGAGCAAAGAACTTCTTAAAGTTACCATCCTAGATTTCCCACCTTTTTTTTTATTAATGAAATTAATCGTCATTCGAAAATTATAAGAGGATGACCTAAACATGCTATTATTATTACCCGTTTGGTTTCCTATTGATTATTATAATCGCTTAACCCGATTTCGACTTACGCGATAAGTTTGCGGTACAAATTAATCGTGTTAAGTGGAATTAAACTGGACAGGAGTGCAAATAATATAAAAATATTTATTCTTTGATTTATTAAGGGAAATAAAATTCCCCTCTCTCTATAAGTCAAGCTACCTTAAAAGAAAATAAAGTCGTTTTTTGACAAAGCATGATTATAAATATAAATATGCATCGAGTCAGTCGTCCTAATTGGGAATCGAACCTGAATCCCCTTTTCCAAACCGGACTTTGTTATTACAAAATAATTTGTAGGGAATTTATTTATTTTTTTATTTCTCTTTAAATTAATTAACACCATAAATGGTGAGATTTATATTCCCCCCTCCCCCTCCCCTCCCTCACGACACAAATAACACCTATTTATTATCGAAAGAAAATTAAAAATCCTGGAGGAGAGAAGAGAAAGAGAGAGAGAGCTTTACTGTAGACCAAAGGTTTCAAACCCATTTCAACTCGTGGGCCACTTTCCAAACATAAATCCATAAATTTTATTAATAAAACTACACTATTTGAAATTAAAAAGATGAACGCGCTCAACCACTCCAAGTAGCTTAGCCAGGCTTCTTGGAAGCGGGAGCAAGGGGAGGGTAAATTAATTTCTTTTCTTGTATAGTGTTAATTTTTAATGGATTCTTTTTCCATTTAAACTTTAAATTTTGTAATTTTCTCATTTATTTTCCTTGAAATATCATATTTCTGGAGTCCCACCATACGCCTCTATGATAAATAACGTTCAGAAAGCTTCAAGGGCCAATAACATAATAACTTATGAGTATGTGGGTGGCGGTCACGAATTACCCGAGCTAAGACTGGCATTTCTTCTGGCCCTTTTATTGAAGCCTTCTCCAACTTCCCAACAAGCCAGGCCTTGCGACGGGCCAGCTTTCTTCTTCTTTCTGACACGCCGGTAATAATTAATTTGTCGAGTTCGATAAACTCGATAATGGCTAAGAAAAGAGGAGAAGAAGAAACTTTAAGAAAAATTTACAAAATTCGAGAAGATAAAAGGAGGGAAAAGGGAAAAAAAAAGAGAAAATAACCAGAAAAAGATAAGCTGAAATTTTTCGATGGCTAAAGGGAAAAATGAAAATTTCAAGCAGGAATTGGACTATCGAAGCTGTTCCGATTTCCCAATGTCTTCCCTATTAAAATACAAAATTTATTATAATTTTTGCTTGCTTCTTCATGTAGACATTCAGTAGGTAGTCTAAACTTTATGTGGTCTACTCTAATATTAAATCTACAATTAGGTCACTGAACTGGATTTTTGTTGTCTAATACTTTTTACATTTCTATTAAAGTTATATAATAATATATAAAACAAAATTATCTGAACTGGCAATGGAAATTTCTCCTAACTTTGTCTTTTTTCCTTAAATCTCGAATTGAGAAAAATCTCATTATATTTTACATTTAGGTACAAAATTTAATTATTTTTAAAATTTATCAAAAATTAAATGATATTTTAACAATTTCTGCGATATTATTGGCAAAGCTGTGAGATGGTTTAGTCGGAGCGTAAAAATACGATTATTAATTTTATCACTCATTATTATTTATTTAAAATAAATACTTGACGAATATTTATGCCAGAAATAAATTATTTTAGTTTTTCAATTGTTTTAGAAATATTATTTTTGCTACATATTTAACTTCATCATTTTAATAAATATTTAGTTTTTAGCGGTCTACTTATAAATAAATTTTAATAAATTTTCTCTTTTCAGATTGATTATACATAAATATAGAAAATTTTAATATATTTATAATAAATTTTATATATTTTTTTTGTTTTAAATCTTTAGATTGGAGCAAAAAACGAGAGGCATAATTTAAAATTGGAATCAAATTTATATAAAAAAATGATTATTTTCAAAAATAGAGGTAATAAAGACAAAGAAAAGCATCATTTCAAATCGTTACAATGCAAAGTTAATTCATATTTAAAATGTTTTAAATTCACTTAACTTTTTCACACTACTTGGTCTTCTAGATTTTGATTTTCTCAAGTTTTGAGTCCTGAAGAAAAAGGAAAATATTTTTAAAATTATATCGCTGTGAGGTTTCTTGAATTTTTTAAATCAACTGGACGAAACTCAATTTTTGTTGCCCCTTTTTCTCCGAAGTACTCATAGGTTTTTCCCATTAAGTTTTGTAAATTATTTTCTACAACACTTTCAGCTGGCCATGTTTCCCCATCTCTATCAAATTTTTCATCAGCATCCGTTTGCTGGCATATTTCGTAAATTATAGATTTTTGGTTAGACTTTTTGATTAGAAAAAAATCAAACAAAAAATTAGGATTTCTCTCGAGATTTCATTTAGTTGCATCTTTTAGCTAACCTATCTCTTAATAAAAAATTCACATTTTCTCAGCCTGATGAAAACGTGAGGGAATTTCAAAACGTTGATTTATTTATACCTCTTAAGAAATATTTGTTATGTAAATAAGGACCCAAAAACTGACTGACATTTCGATATCGATATAGATCATCTTCAGTAATTAATTTTAAGTATTTCTTAATTCCACCGAAACTGATAAAATTGTTGCCTGCCATCCTTTATTTACAACCTTCGATCGATATTTATCTTAACAAAGATTTATTTATGAATATCAAATTTTTTTATTTATTTTTTTAAACGATATAAAATTATTATTATTATTAATCGATGTCTCTCGGCTCTCTATCCTTTCACGATGTTATTTATTTATTTATTAACCCCGATTAACATAAAAAGAGTGGGTTGTATTAATCCCGGAAGTGTCAAATGTTTTCTTAATTATTAATTATGATTTTAACATTTGACATTAAAGAAAAAGACTCACCTCCTTCTCTTCTTCTCAAATGTAATAAATAAATAAGAGAAAACTTATTTTTTCGACTACAACTACCCCTTCACCATCAATGGTGAAATTGACGTCTTCACTACCATCCAGGGGTGAAGGAGATTTTCTTTTTTTCTTTTGTCGGCAAAAAGTGACTCGTATAGAGATTGCATCGTCGCTTCCGAAGTCTTTTTGTATTACTTTATTTTCTAATGTAGGCTTTAGGGATTTAGGACGTAATTCTTTTCGAGGGGAAATTATGACAAGTACATTGCACCTCCCTGATGCTGGTCTCCTGTTACTCTTTCTTTCCTATTCTATTAAAATGTCATTATTACTGAACATTTAAAGTTCAGAATTGATAAGATCTCCTCAACAAAAAAGGGGGTGTATAATAAATAATAATCGAAACACCCCGCCCTCCTTACGAATTTATTAAGATTTATTACGTCATAAAATTGACGATGATAATTTTGAATCGATAATCCGCATTTTGATAATTATCATCATTATCATCCTCATCATCATCAAGTATAGAGTAAAATTTATTTTTAGCAATCCTCACTCACTCACTTCTTCGATAAGAAAAGGGTTGATGTTTTCGATTGGGTTTTCTAAAAGCCCCTGAAGGGCGACGCCCCTCTCTCTGGACAAAAAAGGGATGGGGGATGATAAATTGGAATAGAAAATCAGCAAGAGAGAGAGAGATAAAGACAACCCAAACGCACACGAAATAAATTCTATTGAGATTATTACTCCAAAGCTCGGACAAAAAAAATAATAAATCTATAATGAAATGGGAATATATATTTGTCGGAGGCTATGGGGGGTGAGTGTTTGATTGTGAATTAAAAATTGTGAAGGGGGTTAGAAACCAACCAACCCTCAGGGCGCCGCCGACCGAACGGCCTACGATTTTAATTATTTTTTTTAACACACACACACACATACACATATACATATATATATATATATATATAGAATACGAACCAACTCAACAAGGGTCTCCTATGCAAACGCACGAAATTAAATTACACTAATCAATATCGAAAGATATATATATATATATATATAAAATATCGGCTACTGAATATAAAAAAAAAAATAATTATTTTGTATGTTAATCTCTAGGACGCAGAGAGCCAAATCCTCTCTCTCTCTCCCTGGATATATATCCCCGTCGAATCGATCCTGTCATTAATATATAATCCTTAATTTCTTCAGACTTATATATTGGTTGGTTGGTATGGTATTGATGACGTGAAAAAAATGCTGTTTTCATATCCGGCTCGTTTCGAATTTAATCCTTCTATAGTGTATTTGTTTCCGCCATTGTTTACGTTTTTATTTTATTATTTTTTTTTTTTTATTTAAATTATAAAAATCATATTGCTTGACTATCTGTCCAAATATCTCTCTCTTTTTCACTCGATGGACAAATACATGGAACGTTAATCCAAAATAGAGTAGATAGATTTTTTTTTGAATTTATATACACATTCCTTTGAAGGGCATTCAAGTTTCTAATAATTAATCGGATTCCCTTTTTTTTTATATATATTTTTTTATTTTGAAATTAATATTGAATTCATCGGAAAAAATTATTTATTTATTTTATAAAATATATCCCGGTATATATATTAAAAAAAATTATTTAAATATTTATTTATTCACTAAAGAATTTTTTCTAAAAAGGCGCCCGATTTTTTTTTTTTAGATTTGATAAAAACAAAGAGATTGTTTGTATAATTGTCTAGATATTTAAAAATTCTTGAAAATCATGACGTCATGTCATTTGCCTGAAATAGAGAGAGGGAGAGAGAATAATAATTAACGCCGTGTTGAAAATCCTGGATCATTTTCGAGGACTTTCATAATTCCTTAATGAGCTCGTAGCTACAAGTAGTCATTTAGACACATCTCTTGATTTAATGAGAATAAAGAATAGAAATAAAAGAATTCTTTATTTTTCTTTTTAGTTACATCTCACCACTCATTTATCTGTGAAGGGGGCACGTTGTTGTAGCCAAAAACGTCCACCCCCCCCCCCCCCGTGCCGGCTTCCCCTAACACCCACACGTAGCAGCAACACGAATGTCTCCCCC
>JAAAKE020153970.1:0-12490 GCA_010014785.2 Anisolabis maritima
TGCTTTGTCGAAGGGTTCATTAGTAAAATCTTTATTTTATTTTTACTTTCTCTTGCCTGTATATGTAATATATAGAATAGGGAAAGTATTGTGATAGCAAAAAAAATCGATGTTAAGATTTCAAAGGAAATACATGTTTTGAGGTGCACTGAGTCTAAAAAAAAGGGTCTTTCTGAGTGTTTCGTTTACGAAGAAAAAATTGTTAGTAAGGTTTTTAATAAAATCGGTCAATGAGTATTTTTTTACTGATGTACTTTTTTTTTTCTAAATTGGCTTTAACTATTTTCATTAAAATTCATACATAAACTATTTTTATATGATCTGTGAAATGAACCAATCGTTATCTGCCCCAAAATTGTTTGGGGCTACCTTTGCACTTGTGCGCTTTTCTCCCAAACCCCTCTAACGATTTTGATGAAATTGGCTGTAGCTATAATAAATTTCGTAATCCCTAAGATATATTCCATCCTTGTTAAGGTTTTCCTTAACAGCATAAGGCGAATGTCGGAATGGCTAATATATCGTTTACTCCTGGTCACGTGTTATTGCGTACAATGTTTTTTTTTCTTGTATTTTTTGTATTTGTTAATTATTTGTTGTTTTGTGTTATGTAATTTATAAATTTGTATTTGTGTTTGATTGGACCTAGCCACCGAGGACTTGTGCCTCTAATCAGGTTGTAAATAAATTTATTTATTTATTTTATATTAATGCTTTGGATTTTATATTAAAATGTCGTAAGAGAAAAATTTAAAAACATGTTTAAACTCAAAATAGATAAATGAATTATCAAAATGATAACTTATCTTTAAAGATCTCGCTAAAAACTCGAAACAATTTTATTTAAAATAGCAAATAAATAAATAAACAAATATTTTGGAACTATTATAAACTAAGAGAGAGAGAGAGAGAGAGAGAGAGCGATGGAAAGCCGCCAGTTTGGTGAAGAATATTTTTCACAATGTTGACATTTATTATTATTATAGTGCCAATATCACAGGTTTTTTATTCAATTGGAACACATGACTTTTTAATGGATGAAATTTAAATTAAATTAAATTAATTTTTTTTTTTTTTTTTTTTTTGTTCATAAAGAGACTTGTTAGTAAAAAAATATCTTTACTATTTGTTATCTATCGCTTGTAGAATAAAGATTTATCAACAATATTATCCTGTATTTGCTCTTAACAAATATTATATATAGTGCAATTTTTATTTACTTTTTGACAGCTAAACACAACGTTTATGAGATTAGATTAAAATGCACGGGCCTAGAAATTCTGAATGGAGAAGGATTTTGATTTATAATTTCAAATTTGCGTGTAAAAGAGAAAAGAAGGAGGAGTTTTTCAGACTTCATTACGCCCGTGACGTATATCGAGTGAGTAAGGAGTAAGGATGACGGAGGTGGGCTTAGTTCCAAATTTCCTAATAAAAATTTTATCATCTTTATAATGAATAAAATTGATGGTGCAATTCAATGGCGATTACTATTTGTTATTTGGGACAAAGTCTACCTAAAGAGCATTGATTAGGATGCACCGGTACGTTTTTGTGCATTGAAATATTGCGAAATAAATTATATAAGGCGGTCTGAACAACTGCTGGTGTCATTCCCTTTTATTTATTTATTCCAATTTTTTTTTTATATGACAAATTCTCATGATCAAAGGTTATTATGTAGGGTGTTTGTTAGCTATTTTCTGTCGGGTTTAAAAAATCACTTGAAATGACTTGATCTTTTTGGGATTAAGCCTCATAGGAATATTGAAAAAAAAGAAAATGTAATTCGTATTTGTCCTATCCATAATTGTTATATAATAAATTTCAATTTAAATCTGGAATAGCCTGGCGATGATGTTTAAGGTATAATAACCAGGCTTTTATTATAAGAACTCCAACTAGCCGACGTTTCGGAGAACAGGGATTTTTTTTTTAATAAAAAATCTGATTATTATCTTCTTGGAAAATTTGTTTCATTTACCGTTATAAATTTCGTTAAATTCCAGAGGCGTAGGAAAGCGAGGGGGGAAGCTTTAGCGCTCAATTCAATAACACTATAACTTTTAATTATTATCATGTATTTTAATAGTTAAATCGTATTAACAAAATAATTAAGTTTTAAAAAGTGTTTAACGTAACATACCAAGAAGTAACCCAAAATTTGGCAGAGATCTATGATTTTGCTGTAATGCGCGTATGTAAAATTTGGTTAATCTACATGAAAGCTTTCTCAAATTAACGAGCAGACACTGCGGACTCAGAAGGTCCAAAACGACAACAACAATCAAAATATCGAGATCCAATTTTTGGCCGATTCCAATACTTTAACATGATACTCGAGAACGCTTTCATGTAGATTAACCAAATTTTACATACATGCATTACAGCAAAATCATAGATCTCTGTCAACTTTCCTTAAACACTTTACAAAAAAATCCTAATAGCTCAAATATTTTATTAAAGTGAATATATAGGGATAGTATTGTAAAATAAAACTTTTATGTTTGGGATGTGCTCTCTCTCTCCGTCTGTATATATGGAGTGTATGCCACCTTGCCTTACGCGAAGGTTGGGAAGAAGAATGCCACCACCAGGATCGGTGATGTGTTAAAGAGAACTTTTGATTTGTATTAAAAATCTGATTTTAAATTTATTGGTTAAATAAAAAAGAAAAATAATTTGCAAATTACCCTTTCTTATAAATTATATTGTACTTTAAAGAATTTTTGCCTAATCTGTGCAGACAATAAAAGATCAATCAAATCTTCTAATGAAAATTCCTTGTGCATGATTCAAAGATCGTTTCGCATCTTAAGCGATAAAATTTATTTAAATCATATTGGTTACAAATTAATTTAAATAAATATGGGCAGAGTCAGATGTCAAAAAAATTTTCGAATATTTTGTTGTCTAAAATTTAGCGTTTCATATAAAATGTTTACTTACTTAAGCATGTTATTTATTTATATTTTTTTGAAAACTATGAATGCCCTTTAGTGGGGAAATCCCTGAACCCGTTTAT
Source organism: Anisolabis maritima (assembly GCA_010014785.2). Classification (NCBI taxonomy): domain Eukaryota; kingdom Metazoa; phylum Arthropoda; class Insecta; order Dermaptera; family Anisolabididae; genus Anisolabis; species Anisolabis maritima. Next base: position 3,026 of record JAAAKE020153970.1, read on the forward strand.
TTCTTAGAAAATGTCCCGTCGTCTGTCGCGACTTCTATTCAAACCTGAGACAAGGAAGGGGAGGGAGGGACGTCTGCAATTTCTAACTGTAAAATATGTCACTTATCCTTCCTTATCATCTCTAACATGGATATTAGAAATTTTAAATGAGATTGCATTGCATCCTTCTGTTACTTTTTCTTAAGTTTTAAAATAAAGTTGTTTGCAATAATTGTCAAAAGTTTTATCTAGATGTGTGTCTGTTAACAGTAAATTCTTAATTAGAGACGAGTCCCGTGGGTATTACGTTCTAAGTCGTCCTGAAAAAGCGGATGAGACAACTCTAGCCATCTTGAATACCAAATGGTCATTCCTGATAAAAAAAATAGTCAAAACATTAATGTTTATTAAGCTCAGGATGCCAGGAAGGGGAGAAAACAGCCAGGCCAGGTTCAAATCCTCCTCATGGCAAAAATTTATCCCAATCCTTCTTTAGGGGAAATTCCTCCTAGGAATAATCACACCAGTCAAGGGGAAGGGGAAGAGAGATTTCAACATTAAATCGTTAATTTTCTTCTCATGACTTTTCTATAATTACAAGTTTTCAAAATTTTTGATTGTTCCTCCCATCGATGACTTGGTTTAATGCAGGGGTCTCCAAACGTTTCACCATGAGGGTCATATCAGCGTTTATTGCTTTTTTTTAGAGGTCAAACATTCTTAAAGATAAATATATTTTATATAGAAATAAAAAATAAATATAGGCTAAATTATCATGATAAATGTTTTTTTTTGTCACAAATTAGAATAATAGAATAATAGAATAGTATAGGAATAGTTTGTTTCCAAAATTGGAATTCAAATTTTATCAAGTCCATTACAAGAAGCAACTTTTTTTTTAAGTCTTTCGATCTCTGAAGCTTTTTATACTCAGAATGGGAGCCAAAATAAATTAAGTACATTTTATCGCTCAGTAGGGGGAAGTGAAGCACTGAGCCTTGGACCTTTGCTCCAGAGAGCAGGTGCACAAGAAGCAACAGATGAGTCTGACCTCTAATTTGGTTCAAATAAACTTCACTCTCGAAAAGTCACATACATGTAGATATTTTGTTTCAAAAATAGAGATTAATTCATTGATGTGTGAATTGGCGTTTTTTTGTACGCCCGTTGATTATGTCCCACGACTAGGTGAAATGTCATAGTTTGGAGACCCCTGGTCAATATACCCCAAATAACAAGTTTAAAAAATATTACAATTTAACTTTCTTTTTATTAAAAATTTAATAATTAAATATCCCATAATCATGTTGCCTTCCATTTGTTTTCCTTGGCCTGAGTAGCTCTAAGACATTGAAGGAAGAGAAGGGCGATTCCAAGTTCAAGTTAGGGCAACCCTAACAGAACTTCAAAAGCAGATAGTTACATCCAAACACCAATGATTAGAATTTTCTTCTCCGCGTGGCGCGCCCTTTTTCCGAACTTGTTTAGAGAAAAGATATAGGCCTATAAATGCGAGTAATAAATTAAAAAGATAAAAATTCATCTGCTTGGCTTTATTTTTTGCAGTTGTGACTTAAAACACCACAAAACAAAGGCCGACGTTTTTGTCTTTCGACAATCGACCTTCGCAGTCCTTTGGATCTTAGCATCTAAATTATAAATTTAATGGGTTAAGAAGAAGATTGGAGTTGTATAAATTTTAAGATGAATCTGATCTTAACCCAAATAATATTTTTTCTCCTTATTGACCCTAGCTAAGGTCACTCACTCACATAAAAATAGATTAATTTAAAGACACTTTGCATCAACGTAATATTATTTGTTTTTGTTTTGAGCCAGGTTTATGTTATCTACACATCAATGCCTGATGAACAGGACTATATGCAAAACATTGTTTATTTAGATACAAATTTTCGACATTTTCGGAGTTGTGCCAAAAAAATCAATCTTTCAGATGGATATTTTTTTTAAAAATTCGTGTATTTGCATATATTAATTCAAGAACTGATAAATTATAAGAAAGGCAATATACTCTTTACAAAATAAGAAAATTGTTGAGCTATATATATATATATATATATTTAAATGTTTGTCCCTGGAGTAGTGATAAGTCTTTTGCTTCATAGGATCAATGGAGCTATTGGTCAAGATGATAAAATTTTAAATTTTAAATATCATTTAAAGATTTGAGAGATTTATAAAATGACTTCTCTAAGGCCTGAAAGAAAATTTTTATTTTATTTTATACTCTTTTTTTGGCTGAAGAAACCATTTAGAATTTTACATTTGTAAGGTTTTAAATGATTAAATATTGATAGCTAACGGCTGACGTTCTACACACTTGTTCCTCGGGGGCCACCCATCCGAGAATCAAAAGTGCTTGGCCTTGCTTAATAACAACGATTTTGGTGGCCGTGGTTCTTCGCTCCGGCCCTGAAAGATAATGAAGAGGCCAATATCTGATCGTTGTTTATTTGTGTTGTAATATTAGTTAGGGGGCTTTATTTAAATAATTTAAGGATCAGCCCAAAGGACAAAAAGAAAAAAAAATAAATGTGAAGACATTAGACTATCTTTTGGCCAAAAGTCCTTTCGATAAACAAAAGATAAATATTTACATGAAAAGAACCCTAAAGAATTTCCAAATGGGATATAATATTATTTCATATTATAAATTGGGTCAATGAATAAAATTTTGAGGAATGTTCTTTCTTGATGACTATAGTAGTTGATTTACAATTTTTTTCCTTGTTTCGCGCGCGATAGGCGTGCAATAAGAAAAAATTGTTTTATTTCACCGGGACATCCCATCCACCCATCAAGTAAATAAAATTTTGAGGTTTTTTTTTAAAGTAATTTTAATTGCATAGCGATCATTGTCATCAGTCGTGATAAGTCAAGACTCTGGGATAGGAGATATGAATATTTCCACCAATGCACTCCGAAGTCGAGGAAAGCTAGTAAGAAAGGATGACGATGAGTTTCTTTCTCAGCTGGCTGAAGACGCGTCTTTCTCTTCTTTGATATTACAAAAAAAAAAAAAAATGATTTGGAAAACAAATATTGTCCTTTTGTAATAATATATTTCATTTATCTTTCTTGTTGAATAAATAGCAAAATAGAAGTAAAATGTTTATTAATTACACCTACAACAAGAGTCTTACAATCTCATAAAAATTAAGCAAAAATATTTTTAAGGTCGTTTTCAAAGGCAATTTCAATTAGAACAATCGTTTTATATATTGTTTATGTCGATGTGACTGTGTAGACCAAATCATAGGAAAATGTCATGACAATCAAATCAAAAACAAAAATATTTAATTTTTATTTGTCAACGTTTGAGAGACCGATCGCCCCCTTCATCAGGACAATTAATTGTGAGATATTTTACAAGGTGGAGTGTATAATTCAATGTGATTTTTTTATCTATAATTTGTCCATGCTATGACTTTGCCTCAAGAAAATTAAATATTTTTACTTAATTTTTTTTCATCTGGCTGCCATCATTTTTTCTTTCTTGAAAATTTTTAAGAAATTATTATTATTATTATTATTATTATTATTTTAGAGAAAATAAGTATAAGTTAATAAAAACCTACAAATGTATTTGAAATATAAAAAAAATAAATAAATGATTTTAAAAAAAGAGAGGAGAAGGGATGGGAGAGAGAGAGAGATGGTGAACGCAAAACGACCCCTAATGGAAAAGTTGAGTATCAGAGAGAGAGAGAGAGAGAGAGGCTGGGCGGAGGAGAAAGAGAAGGAGGATGAGCAAGCAGAGTACAAGAGAGAGAGGAGGGATGGTAGGTAGTCGTCGACGCTAAGGTTCGATGGTGGGGGTTTTGGCGTTTGGCCAACGACGCCGACGGCGGCTGCCGGCTGCCGCCGCTCCATACATGGCCTGAGCGACTTGAGAACCCCCGCCCAGGCGCCTGACGACCCCCACCAACAACTACACGCCACCCGCCACCGCTGACAGCGCCCCTCACGGCCAACACATAACACCAACAACGAAGACAACCTAGCCAAACAACGATGCATCGGATGACGCTTAACCGACCTCTGAACCCTCACTCAATTTATCATTATGCAAATCTTATATTATCATCCCGTTGCTCGCATCAAATCTGTGAGGTAGTGTGTGTAAAGGATTATATCAATAATTCTTCTATGCAGCTGAATAATTAAGACAAAGGTTGAGATGAATGTAATAATATGAAGAAAGACAGGAGACGCAGCTTTATATCTGAGAGACTGGGCGGTGCTTGTGACGTTTCCCCCTCCTGGGACTTGCCCATGTTGATTTCAACCTAGCTACATCACAGAGAATGTGATCTAAATAAGTTGATGAATTTTTTTTTAAATTTAGGTCCTCTTATTTTTATAAAATAAGATAATTCTAAACTTTATATGATTTAAAATTTTGTTTAGAAAAGCTAAAGGGAAGGTGGGAGGGGGAATATTTTTGTTTGAATGGGAATGAGATGATCAAATCTGCATTTACGAAGGAGTGGGTTCCTTATAATAATATATATATATTATAGATAATTTATTAAGGAAAGAAGAATTTTTTATTGAAATAATAATCAGTAAAATCAAATTTTTTCAAAAAGGGTACATTTAAACACAAGAAAAATGATCTGAAAGAGCTTAAGAAAGAAAAATCTCAAGTAATAACAAACACAAACATCTCTCATTTATGGTTACTGGCGTTTTCTAAGATCACGAAGAAGGTCTCGATTTACGATCGAAACGCCAGCTGGGAAATTAACCTGATTTTTTTCTTTATGGGTTGTCTGTCCATTATAATCTTTTCCTTAAGTTTCAAATTTAATTTTAAAGAAATAATACAATAATTGTGACCTAATGAAGGGATGCGGGATAAGAAACGTTTCGGCATTGATAAGCTTTGAATGAAATGCCTATAAAGTATTTGACTCGTTTAAATTAGAATGGCTTTTATGTCATTTTATTTTAAAAGGAGATTTCATTCCTTAAAAAAAAAAAAAAAAAAAACAGATTCGACATTTTCTTTATACGAATCCTAATTTTTTTTTTTTTTTTTTTATTACTATCAGACTTAGATTATTTATAATTTTCTGTTTTGTTTTTTTTAGAAATAAAGGTATTTCATTACATATATAGATATGAATACCAAAATTCCTAATTTAAGCGCATGCAGATGTCTAGATTCTAATTCGAAACATAACCCTAAATTAAATTATCTTAAGACCCTTCGAAATAGCTCCACCCCTCGAGGAACTGATTCAGATTCAGATCCAGGTAAGCGCCAACAATGTAATTTTCCATTCTTATTTTCACGGAATTGAAGATCACGTCCTGAGAATTCTTCCCTTTTTTTGATTTGGCCATAAAATTTATGATTTAGAAATTGAAGGCAGTGAGAATGAATAAAAAAGTAAACTGATAACTTGGAGGAAACGTCCATAGCAGGAGCTCAAGGTTCCAAGATTTGTTGGACTTGACATTCCATTTCGGTATTTAGGGTAAATTCGACAAAGTAAAAAGAATGCACACCAGTATTTTATTAGTAAAGTAATAGTAAAGCCGGAGTGATTTATCTCTTTATTTTTGAAATGCGAATGTCCCTTTTCTGATATTTTATGGATTAATAATTAAAATCATTTCCAATTAATCAAGTGATAAAGGTAAGGTTGGAAAAAAACGGATTTGGAAGGATGTAAATTCAAGAGGAATTGATTTAGAGGTTGGATTTCAAAATGGCTGTGTGTGGACAAGATTTCTCTAAAACGAAAAAACGTATGAGGCTGAATATATATATATATATTTGAGCTAGTCAGCCACGTCGCATGCACGTTGAAGCTTTTCAATAAAATCTGCCAAAGAGTACTAGTTCTTTTCTCAAAATGCGCTCTTACGATTTTGATTAAAATCCATAATACATTTACTTATTAAATGATTTTTGAAATTATCTTTGATATTTAACATATATCGCCTCTCTCCCCTCCAAAAAAGAAAAAAAAAAATTGTTTGGAGTCCACTTTGCTTGATCTTGTACGTTATTTCTTTTAAACTACTCTAAAGATTTTGATTAAATTTGCTGCACATATAATGAATTATATAATCTTTAAGATCATTTCCCACTTGAAAATAGTGTGTGGGGGCCCTCTATTTTGGATTTTGAGTATCCTGTAGAAAAGGTAGGAAGCCTCGTTGCCATGGTAACAAAATATAATTTTTATTCGTATGTGATATTTAATTAATTAAATTTAATAATTGATACACACAAACGAAAAATCTCTAAAAATAAAAACTAAATAAAATTTTAAACATGCTATCCATAGAGCCCGATGCAAAAAATCTGCTGTGATATCACATAAAATAATTTTCCTTGCCTTAGATAAGAGAAAGTTGTATGATGCGCAGCCGTTAAATCCGATTATTTTTATACATTTTCACGCAAAAAATTAAAATTTGTAAAAAAGAAAAAAAAAAAAAACTATTCGATCAGATTTGGATTAACTAGAGCTATCAATGTTGTAGACCATTTACAAATAAAATAAACATAGAATAAAGATCCTTAAGTCAAAAGATACTTTTTATGTCAATAATTTAATTAGTAATGATTTTTAATTAATATACTAAATTATAATCCGAAAATCTTTGCCATGATAGGCTACTGAATGTCTAGTGAGTGTCAGGTCAAGATGGCGTTGCAATCATAGGGTCGGAGCTGAGTTTGGTATTTATTTCTAGTGAGGTTAAAGCAACGAAAAATATCTGAGATATACTGGTTTATATTACATCCCCCCCCCCTAGCGCTCTCCTTCCCCTTTAATGATCCGATGTTTTCCAAAAATCATTCCATTCTTGGCATTTTAGGTCTAGTGTATGTGTGCAAAATTGCAACGCAATTGAATAATTATTTTTTGAATTATCGAGGACAAAGAAATTACCAGAGGCATATACAGATATTATTCAAAACGTACAAGAATAAAATGGGAGGGGGGGGAGGGGGGTAGGATAAGGGTTAATAAAGAGAGAGAGTGATCTTGTTTTATTTATTAATAACTCATTTGTATTATAAATTTCACTCGTCCACTTTTCCAAAATTTTATATTCCCTCAATTCATACTCATAACAAATCGGTTGAAATAATCTAACCGGAAGTAGCACTTATTTCCCGCTTTTTCTTAACACGAAATATGAAAAAGTTGTGTCAAATCAGATTTTATTTATAATGAAATACAAAACGTTTATTCATTCCTATTTTGTGAAAGTGTGTGTGAGTGTGTGTAGGGAGTGGTGTGTGTGTGTGAGTGTGTGTGTGTGTTATTTTCCTTTTGCAAATCAAAGTGGGATCCTTAAGTCCTACGGGTGGTTGATTATTGAACTGGATGGAATGGAACATAAGCTTTGCGTGATGGCGAATTGCTTAAATCATACACACACAGAACGAGAAAGAGAGGGGGTGTAGTTGAGTGGGGGTAAGCTTTTGCTAGTCGAATATCGTATATGTAGATGTGTGTGGGAGTGTTTCTCTCTCCCAGGGGCTTATCGCTGAAGGGGAGCGAAGGGGTAGAGGGCACCCCAAGCGCGTTTATTATCCCTTGAGAGCATTTGCATAAACAACGAGCAAATCACCCTCTCACTGGCCTAATCTCTTTAATTTCTTGGCCAAATACAAAACGCATCGATCGTAACGAAATTTTTACCTACTTGTTCTCATTTATATATTACATGAAGATTACAAAACAAGAGCCACCCTAATTCTATAAATAACAATATTTAAGGGTTGCAAAGTTTATATCATTTGTTTTTATTTTAATAATTTTTAAGGCTTGAGGCTTTAATAGAGATTTTGGGGCGTGAAGATTTTGAGAGATTAAAAACCCCCTCCCCCCTTCCTTCTGCCTTCTCTATAAATAACAAATTTGTATAAAAAATTATTACAACGATAAAAATCTGGTGTGATTAAACGACATCACCCATTCTTACCTAAGGTAAGGAAAGCTGAGTGAAACCCTGACACGCCAGGTTTTTAGTGTCGGACCCCCTTAGTAGCCGTTTAATGCCAATTTAATCGATTTCGTTAGAGAAGTTTAAGAAACAGTGCGGTACGCCCGGTAAAAAAGACTCAAAAGATTTTTTTTTAATTGGGGGGGGGGGGGGAAAGGATTAATACATATCAAAGATCATCTAATAAATAATTGATAAATGAATTTTAATCAAAATCGTTTTGAGAAAATCGAAAACTAAAAAAGTACATCGGTTAAGTATTAGTATTCTTTGACCTATTTTAAAGCTCAGAGGTGCATGCGACGGGTGCACCTAAATAAAATTAAAAAATAAAATAAAATAAAAATAAATATATAATTCCAGCCTCGTAAGTTTATTTGACAAATCTAGTTCACAAACAGACAAACAGACAGACCATTTTGCAAGACTTTTTTTAGAATCAAAACGTGTATTTCGGTTATTATACATTTATGAAGATTTTCTTTCTCACTATATATTCCATAAATAAGTAAGAAAAATGCAAAATTAAAGAAAATAAATATCAGAAAAATAATTAAAATAGCTTTTTCTTTCAAGATAGCCATTCAATTTATAACTTGCAAATTAATTTGAGTTGCAGTAGTAACTAGAAATTTGGGGCAAAATTTCAAATAACAGCCCCTCTTTCAATATAAGATTAAAAAAAAATACTCAAGTATTTTATTTAATCTCAAATCGAAATTTTGTTTGAAAGAGATCCAAAAAGTGGATACTTTATTTAGAAGGTGTCTCGCAAAGTATTAAGGCTAGAGAGGGCCCGGGCTCAATTCTTTCAAAATATTCAAACGCATTTTTACGGAAAAGTTCATCATAAACTTGTTTACTTCTAATTCTCCCTTCTCTCCCCTGCTCCGTGGACGAGAAGTTAAAGATATTGACATTGTCAATATTGATAACCGTAAAAGTCAAAAGGTGTGTGTTCGAATCCCAGACAGTCCGATGAAAATTTATTTAAATTAATTGAATATAAATAAATATTCCTGGATAATTTGTAACATAATAAGAATACATCATTCATTTAAAAGACCCAAGAGACTTAAAAAAAAAACTATTTCACATCTGTGACCATTCCGTCCATATTTATTTAAATTAATTGATACTTATTATTTAATAAGGTTGAGACCTAAGTTCCTTTCAACAAAATTTGAAAGCTAAAAAAAAAACCAAAATAATTTAGCCATTTGAACGATGAAATAATTCACATTCCTCTCTTTAAGCTTTTTAATTATTTTTTGTCTGTTTTATGCATTTTATAAAACGCAAACTTCTTCCAAAGGTCTAAAAAAAAGAATTGTCATACGAAAATGCACAAGTTTTATTTATATATATATATATATATATATATTTTTTTTTTTTTTTTTTGAGGGAATATATTTTAAAAAAAAAAAAAAAAAAATTTAAATAAAATGAGGGGTCCAACTTGGAAATAAGAGAGAGAAAGAGGGG
>JAAAKE020153981.1:0-12489 GCA_010014785.2 Anisolabis maritima
GTCTTTTCATTAATTTAATTTTTAAAAAGTTAAAGATATTAAATAAATTTTCAAAGAATACGTATATTTACTAATTTGTACCCAATTTTTTTTTCTTTTTTTTTAGAATAAATCCTCTCCAACCCAAAGGATGTTATGAAAATTAGTCCAGAATTGAAAACAAGTATTTTAATTATTAGTTTCAAAAGATTGGGCCCAACAAATGCTGAGAAAATCGTGGTGAACGATAAATATTGGGAGAGGGGGTCCCTTTTACCACCCCCTGTTGACCGATTCGCTTCAAATTTTAATACCTTTTATATACTTAGGACTAGAAAGTTGTTAAGTTTCATCCTTTTCATATGAGTGGTTCTAGAAATATAAGCCAAAATAAAAGCTAAACACATACACACAGACATATACACATATGCACATTAAGATTTTTTGCATTTTGGGGTCCTTTTGACCTGAAACGTAAAGATATTTTTAAAATTTGGGGGAGAGGGGGTTAAATTTTTCATGATCATAATTAATTTACTTTTCCCATACTATTATATAATTATAATAGTGTGGAAAAAATGTATTAATATAATAATAAAAAACTTATTAAATTAAAATTTGTTCCTCACTCCTTCTCCCAACATGGAAATCTAAAATCTCACCCCCTGTTAAGTTTAGACTGATCATATATCAAATATTTAATATCACTTATATTTGGATTCTTTATAAAAATGTAATATTTTATTATAGCATTTGTCGAAGGCCCTCCGATTACATTTTCGGGTAATCCTGTGCTTAATAATTATGAATAGTTAAAGTAAGAGAAGTTTTTAATTAGACAAAGGATAGATATGATAGCTCACTGCAGCGATACCAATTGGCATTTCTCACTCATTTTATTTATTTATATATAAAAAGAAAAGAAGCAAACATTCATTTTGCTTTACAATTCCTGTCAGAAAATCTCTGATAAATATTCAAGTAAGTCCCGTAATGTCAAAATCTGCATCTGCCACATTAAGAAGTAAGTAGACAGATGACAAAAAGGACATTCAACCCTAAACATGTTCAGATATAAATCTAAAGTGGAAAGGTTATTATTACATCTTTATTTATATATATAACTCGAGAGTATACACAAAAGGGCTCATTGTTTGACTATTTTAATAAATTAAGGTTCAAACGAAAGTTAATGTTCAAATGATTTAAAATTTTTCAGACATATATACAGTATATTATATACAATATATTATACTAAATAAAAAAAAGTTAGGCTGTATCTGGAGTTTTGACGTGAAGACGCCTGCGCGCTCGGATTCTGTTTTTATTTCATTCCTGAAATTCCGCTTGTATAAATTCTGAAATCTTTCAACAGTGTCAAATTTTTACCTTCATTTTTATGGAAAGGTTCCTTGGGCAAATTTCTCTCTTCTGACTCAATTTTTTTCTTACCTATCGTGAAAAAATGTTCATTTCTTTTTACTTTTTCGAGTATAAGAAATGAAACAAGAGAAGGGAAAGTTTAATATTTGATCTCAAGATTTTAAAAATATCTTCACATATACAAAATGAATGCACCGGCTTTTTAATGTTAATTAATTTTAACAATCTAAAGTCCCTCTGTCCCTTAATGCAGAGGTAGGATTGGTCTATGTCTCTCTTCCAAGGGTCACTGGTTCGCTTCCCGTCCTAGGCAATAAAAATTTATTTAAATTATATCGGTTACCAATTAATTTAAATAAATATGGGCAGAGTCAAAATAATCTCAGATGCCGAAATAAATTTAAAAAAAAAAAAGGTGAGGAATTATTTTTGAATTTGAAAATAGAAAAGACAAAATTCAGAAAATAAAAAATATAATAATTCTTCGTTCTGAATAATATTAATAATAATAAAATTTGTATAAATTTCTCATTAACATTTTGTCATAATATTTTTTAATGCCTATCGGATTGACCTGTTTGCTTAATTTATACAAATTTGGAGATGTTTTTTTCTATTGATTTGTGGGTAGCCCTATGAGTGTGTGTATGCAGGAAACAAAAAGACTAGCGAAAGTGTGCGTGTACGTGCACACACGTGTAAGGCATGTGCCTTTGTTTTTAGGGTGGGCGCCACGTGGACCTGATAGGTCGACGTCTCTCTTCTAAGGAAGTAAGAAAAGTGAATGCCGTCGGAAATGCACTTCCTCGCACTGCATCTATTTAAGGTGCAAATGCAGCCCAAGGCCCTTTTCTGTTTCCCTCCTCTTTTCTCCGGTTGGGGGGAGGGGGGCGGTAAGGGGCGACAAGATAAATAACCCAGTAGTAATTGCGTGTGGAGCGATACCATATTTCATACACGCTATAAGCCATAACTTAGGAGGCAATTACGCTGAGTACGTCGTTTATCATCGCAGTTGGCGGCAAAGCGGCCAAGGGCGCTGTAGGGAGACGGTCCCTTTCTACCCCCCTAAAAAAGGAGAACTATCCCTGCCGCAATCATGGGGTGCACTTTTTGCGTCATGGTTACATAAACGCCCCAATCTCATTTCCATTTTAATCGCCGTCACCTTTGAAATCCTATAAAGTATATTTAATATAATTAAAAAATGGCCTGCGAATCGTCAGAGGTTTTCTCTCCTCTCTCGTGTCAACAAATTAAATTATCACCTGGATATATTATTAATTAACAGTTAGGCCAATTAAATCTTTTATTAATTATGAAAATATCTTCCAATTGTTACGGGAATGGAGCAAAGGGTCATAAGGCTAAACATTTATACCTCAAATCTCCTCAACACTTCGTTTTAATTATCTTTTAATTTTCCTCTGGAATTATATTGTATATCGCATATACCATAAATATATTAGAACCATTTTTATGTTTATATGAAACACATACTGAAGAGCTTACATCTGGTGTGCACTAGGGATGCACAAAATTTAATGGACGAGATGGTATAAAAAATTGATGTTCTTATAAAATTTCATTAGCTTTCCGAAAAAAATTCCCAAGTCACGACATTTATTTTTTAAACAATTTTGACTGAAAATGTGCAAATAAACTTTGTTCGAAACGTCTTAAAATTTATCATCTCCGTTCATCAAGCATCCCTATTCCCGCCTGTCTATATTTTTCATATAGGGTTTATTTGGATTTATTAATTCAACAAATACAATCATTGCTGATATTTATTATAGTATTTTTTACTTAATTTTAAATAAATTAAAATTTTTTATGAAAGTGATTGTTAGATTATATATTTATGAACCCATAAAAAAATCCATTCATATAAATTAATCAACGCCTTGATAATATACTGTATATATATATATAAGAATTATTATTTTAGGGCTGAGAGAAGGGAAACATCAACGACATCCCCTTCCAAAGGAAAAATTTGTTACATTCTGTTCCATATATAAACTGGAGGTGATTTATGAGATATAAATATGAAACAAATGACAAATATGCTATTAAGACTCTTTTTCTGATATTGTGATCGCATAGGAGAAGAAAAGTGAAAATTGGGATAGCAGAGAAAGACCAAATGCCTGGTGAGAGAGATAGCAAAATCGCTTGCTATTGTTAAAGGAACACTCATCATGTTTCCTTTCAATTATTTGGATCATTCTAATAAAGGTCCTCGTGCGATGGCTGACCCTCTCGATTTGCCCTCCTGGACCCCCGGGAGGTTCCACTCCTATCGTTTCAAATTCAAAAGGTTTTTGCTCGTGAGTGATGGCCTCTTTGTCATCTATAGTTTATTTTTGTAATATATCAATAATATAACATGGGCGTAGCCAGATATCTTGTTAAGGGGAGGACCATTTGAATTCGATGACATTTCTGTTGAAAAATTAAGATAAACTTAAATTGACACTATTTTACCTGCAAAGGAATAAAATTAATTATTTCAACTGAAAAAATATATTTATTTTTCAAGGGGTCATGTCTCCCTTCCTTGAAAGAAAGGAGTAATTCTTTAAAATTGATTTTGTTGATTTTAAAAATGATGAATTAAAAGTCTCGTGTTCTCATATACAGTGTATATCACCTAATCATATCTTACAGCAGGCGTCCCCAAACTACGGCCCGAGTGCTCCTTCCTTCAGGTCACAGGATAAAATCAAATTGTAGCCTAAATTTATCTCCATTTTTGCATATCCCTATGAACATATATTTTTGAGAATGACATATTTAAATCAAATCAAAAGAGAGAACAAATTTAACTTATAAACAAGTCGCTTCTTTTAATTGAAGAAAATAATTCAAAACATATGAAGTAATTTGATTGATCTAAAAAAAATGCAACCCCCGCCCTATTGACCCTATGCCAATCCGGCCCACAGACAAAGAGGAGATTCCTGTCTTACAGGGTCCAGCCCCTCGACCAAATTTTAGGTCCTCCTTCTCTTTTTTCCCGAAAAAATATTTTTTCTTAACCTTTTCACCAACTGGCACTCCTTGAATTTTCAAAATTTCCACCCGCACTCCTTTGTAAAAATATCAAATGTTTATTTAATGTATAGGGAAAGAAAAATCAAAATCAATTTATAATATCTGGTATATAAATCCAATTTAGTAAACAAGACACCTTTAGAAATACAACTATTTGGGGAATACTCGACAATGATAATTTGTTTTTATTTAAATACAACACCTGTGAATAAAATACAAAGAGGTTGTTTGTTGTAGTGATTTATATTTTTTTGAAGTTCAAAACTTACAATTAATTATAGAATTAAACGATATAATTAGGTAAAATCATCAACCTACCTAACAAAATTAACAATTGATTAAAATCTTGCGTCCCAATGCTAAAATTACAAAATGTTTCTTGATCATAATGTTTCGCACGCAGCCCCTGAAGAAACTCGCACTCTTGGTTTGTCCACTTTATTTTTGTACGCATAGTAATATATCTCAGTTTAAATTCCTTCAGCTATTTTTTTCATGTTCATTTATTTAATTTGTTTAATCGCTAAAACTATTTTAATTTTATAATAAAAATTTTAAATTATAGAGAAATACTCTAAATTTTTTTGACGAATAAAAGGCAATTTTTTTTATTTAATTAATAAAAGTAAACCTATTCAGATTTTTATTAGTTAATATTGATAGAAGAGAGTAGAGAATAAATGTCAGTAAAGCCATTAAAAAAAACATTAATTAAAAATTTAAAAGCAAAATTCACGTTGTTGGCCTTAAAGAAGAGCATAAAAAAAAGAGGGGAGATGGCGACCACCAACTGAAATTTCTCATGGTTAAGGCGTAGTCTTTAATCCTCAGCACAAGCTTAAGGCCATTTTGCTGGGAACAATGGAAGTCATAAAGCCGGACCATTTCTCTTGTCATCGCTTAATAAACTACCTTTGGTTTGCAAATATTATTAAATCCAATCGCCTTTTAATATTAAGCCATATACTCGCTCTTTATTTCCCAGCCACCAAAAAAAAAAAGTTGCTAGGCAAAAAGCAACCAAAAGTCGGTACTTCATTTGAAGGTATTTAAATTATTTTGTCAATTGAATTTTTTGCAAATTTGAATTTATTACTAATTTGCCAGTACGAAATGAGAAAAAACTTTGAGGTTTTTATATTTTAATATCTAACACTTTCTTTTAGGGACGCAACAAGAAGGAAAGCCTAGAAATGATCACGTTTATCCTTTACACACCAAGAGGACACAAAAAATTCATTTCACCCAAATTCCCTCTCCCAAGAATTTTGGTGAATTTTTTTTGGGCAGGAAGACTGATTAATTTAATTAATCTTTATTCTTTTTACTTTTTTTTTTTACAATTTATTAATATAAAAAAATATTGTATAAATAATATTTATTTCTCTTCTCACTTAGCAACTCATATCTGGTGACCACGAATTACCCGAGCGTAGAGTGAATTTCTTTCGTTCCCTCTAAGTCAATCTTTTCCCCTTCGTTTTTTAAGCGCTAAATTATGCGATGGACCGGCTAGTTTTTATTTTCTGTAGTATCTTTAAATTATAATGCCGGCCTCTTATCAAAATTGGTAAATTTTTTTTCATGTTTTTCAATACCCTAAAATGAGATGAAAATAATTGCACTGTTTGGAAGGCCTAAATACGAACAGTTCTTTTCACAAATGCATTAACAAATGAAATCGATTGACAGATGAACATCTACAATCGCTATTGGAGATGGCTTCTACTAATTTGCCTCCTAGGCTACAAAGTTTGGCAGATTCACGTCATCAGGTTTCAAGTGGCAGTCAAAAATAAAAATATATAAACATTAAACTTTATACTTTAACTTTATAATTGTAAAATGTTATTTCCATATGTGTGTATTATTATTGTATCTTTATAAGAAAATTAATTAATTAATTAAATTAGTAGCAAATAAATATTTTCCGTTTATTGAAATTTTATTTTGAAATATTCGGCCCTTCATTTTCATCCGAATTGCACATTCGGCCCGCACGTAATTTGACTCAGAGACCACTGCGTTTGGGTAGTTTAAAATTTCAATTCAAAATATAAGTTCATATTTTATTATACAGTCACGGAATTTAAGAATCCCCTCTGGGTCTTGAGCTACACATCGCTAAGATTTTTGGATGCCATCTTCGCTAAATGATTTCTCAAATATCACTATTTAAAAAGATTTTTGACTGTTTATTAAAATAAATTTTATAAAAAAATTCTTTATTTTGCTTGCCGTCACTTTGGCCCTTTCCTCTGACTCTCCCCTCTGGACTTTTATTTATTGGTGTAAAAAAATATTGAAAAGCCATACTTTAAAAAAAAGAGATATTAAGTTCGGGATCATTTATCCCTACCATCTCCCTCTCACTCAAGAATGATTTCATTTTGAATAATTCCAAACCAATCCCTCTAGTTGTCTTTCAAATCAACAAACGAATTTCTCACAGAAGTCAATTGACTTAGATAGAAGAAAGATGAAATTCAAAAGAAAATTGAAGAAAACGCCTATTTAATGTTTGAAAAAATTCCTTCTCACCAACACATGTTTGATTCGATCCAGAAAACTTCCCTTTCTGATCCCTTAAGCTTTCTTTTGCTTGCCTTTGGGCGTAAAAAAAAGCCTCTATCTCTGTCTTTTACTTTGAAAAAATAAATAACGCAATTTCCACATCCGGTATGACTTCAAAAGAATCGCCTGCAAAAATGCAGAAAGGAGGAAAATAAATGAGATCGTGAATGCTTGAGTGAATAGCGGTATTTCTAGCGTATTAAGGATGTCACAGCAGGTTTCACAGTCATTACTCAACTCATTGTTAGATAAGATTTTTTTATTTTTCATTTCCCTAACTTGATTCCCCCACGGAGCTAATGGCGTTAGCCTGGGGGGAAAATATCGACCAGAACCGAAACAGAACAAATCTATAGAAAGTCTCTATAATTTTACTTGAAAACAATCATGCTCGATTCACTATAAACATTTTACAAAATTTCTATAGCTTATGTCCCTACCTGGGCGAGTAGAAGGAACATCAATTAAAATTGACACAAATTTTTATCGCCCTTTGTTTTATTTATTTATTTATTTATTTTTTGAGCATATCAGCATTTTTTTATCTATCACTCCTGGAAGAGTTGTATTGTAAACATATCATAACAGTTTTTAGTATGGGTGTATGTCTGTCGATCTGTGGAAATGTGTAGAGCAAGTTCGGTTGAAAATTATGAAAATTCATAATTTTATTTAAATTTCAGACATAAATATCTGAATTTGATCCAGTTTTAGAACAGATCCAACTGAAGGAAATGACATTTTATCAATTTTGTTGTTTTTTTTTTTAGAAACGGAGAAAAAAATTTTAATAGAACAGAGATATGTGAAAAGGGAGGAAAAAAGGAGGAAGTAAACTCGATCGAAATAAAACTCCCAAAATATGAAACTTTTTGGCTTTAATTAGATAAAGTCACCATCAGTCGAGTTTTATTTCGATAGAGGCTACCTAACTGCCTGACTTCCTCCCTTTTTTACATATCTTTTATCTGTGTATAGCCACCCAACTCATCGTGAATTTTTATAGAAGTTGCTCTTTTATTTGAAAATCTTTTGATGAGTTATAATTTTTAATAATTTTGTGGCATTTGTTAGTATCTTTAGGCTAATGGGGAGGGGTCGGTCGGTTTTGTGGTGACTACACCGTCTATTTGTATAGAAAATTATCTCAGGTTTGGCTTCCTTACCTTAATCTGGCCCTGTGTTAAAAAAACTATAAAGCAGAAAACCAAATCACGTTTCATTCCAAAATTGTTCTTATTAGCTATTCTAGATTTCTAAGGCTAAGGAGATCGTCTATGAAACACCCAATTAGCCGCTGTCCACACGATGGATCAATGAGTTTAAGATTTAATTGATTAAGCAAGAGAATGCACAGATTGGAATGGAAAGTTTGAGTCTGGCTTGTAATGTGGAAAATATAATTTCCATTTAGGTAAATTTAAAATTATAATAAACGATGTTTCGATGCTCAATCATATGCAATCATTTTTTATAAAAAATGGAAAATTTATCTAAGAGAGGAATTTATGAAAAATCATAATTTATTTATGTTCCCAGTTGATCTTAACTTAGTTCTTTGCGGGTTTTCTTGACGTTACAAATTCTATAATTCTCAATTTAAATTGTACTATATAGAAATCATTATTTCTTTATAGTTTTATTTTTTTTTAATTAATAATTAATAATTCCAAGAGTTTTTCAGTTCTTTAAGACAACGAGTAGAGAAATTATCCTTTCACTTCTTGACTTCTTTCTTTTCCTCATTCCATGGGTCTCGATAATTTGGAGCTCTATCTCTTTCCACCCTCTTTCTCCGTTTCTTTTAGGTTGTCATATTTTCTTTCTGAGCTTGAAATACATATTGTGTATGTCAAATTCTAAGTTTAACTGTATTATTTAGTATTTAAACTACTAAAGTTTGAATTTGCCATTATTCCCTTTTTAATCATAAACGTATAATGATGTATCGTATAATATAACAAATTCATGTTTATGCGTTCTAACCATTTTTGGTTTATCGGGGTCAGAGTAGATAAAAATTTTCATATTCCAAACCGCCGGTGCTTTGTTTTGTTTGTTCTGAGACGTAAGTGTTTACTCTTTCTCCCAGCTGAAGACCGAGAGATATCAAGTACCAGGGTCTCTCATTAGACTTCAACAGTCTGAGAAAGAATGTAAGCACTACATTGTATCGACTGTAGAAGCTGACGTATTCAGATGAACATCAGTTTTGTAGAGGCTCTGCTTCTGATGGACACAGGTCGAGATTTCTGGAGGGTAGACTTAGCCAGGACTTTTACTGGACTGGTTCATCAGCTGATATATTCTTATGCAAAACACAAGTTAATTAATAATAATATAATAATACTCCCAATGGTTTTTAGTTTTCTTATGAACCTCAGTAGTGTAAAATATTCGCTCTTCTAATTTTTTTTCCAAATTTTGTAAATTACATTAATTAGAAAAAATTTTATTGATTCAAAGAATCAGTTGATAATTTAGGCTAAAGAAACCCAAAAACACCAAAACATATTTTATTCCAATTAAAAAGTTATTTTAATATGGCTCCCATTTAGGGAGTTCAAAGAGGCTTTGTTGCTCCCCTTCCATCCACTTACTACCAACACAAAATTTTAGTAACTTCCTTACTAGTGATTTTTTATATTTAAAAATATAATTTGGTATAATAAATCCTTTCATATTTGGATTTATCTCAATGTTAAATTTCATAAGTGTACAACGATTGCCATCTAGCGGAGAATTTTTTAAGAATCTTTTGTGTTTGTTTTTAAATTACTTTTATTTGTAATTTTTGTGATTAATGAAAAATTTTGACCGACGAAGGGGTTCGTTCGCCTACACTCTCTCCCTCCTTCCTACAGCAAGTCAATGGCGACCTGAGCCGCTCCAGCTTCGCCAAAAAATAATATCAATATGTTAAAAAACCAAAAAACTTAAGTCTAAATATTCATCGACATTTCTTTTAAAATTAAAGGCGGCCCTATTGAACTTTGCCCCTCAATTTGCCTATGGGGTTTAGGTCACTGCCCACCAGCACTAAAAATTTGCAGATGAAGGCTGGTCAAGTATAATCAAAAATTATTTTAAAAATATCTTAAACTTTTAAAATTTAATACTTGAAATTCTATGATATTCTATGAAAAATTAAAACGAAATTTAAAAATGAATAATTTTATAAATTCCTCCTTTCCTGATTTAATGTACTTAAAAGTCGAAAACTAGAGGAAAAAGAGACCGGAGGAAAAAATAAAGAGAATTGGACTGGAAAGGATAAGAGAGGAAGAAACAGCCCAAATAATAAAACAAAGCTAAAAAAAAACTTGGAGGACTTGAAATGGAATAATTTGGGCGTCGAGGCCTAGGAACATAAAAGGGAGCCCTGAACAGTCTTTCCACAAAAAAAGATCGAAAACCAAGAAGAATGTCCTCTTGAATGGTTCATTTTCAATTTTCGAGGTCTTTGTGAGTAAAGCGTCTAGTTCCTTGTATCGTCACTTGGATCGTTAGCTCCTTAAAAGCAAGCATTAGTGGGGGGAGAGGTTTCCAAACCTGACTGGTTGAGGTGAAAATCTCCAACCCACATGGATTACATTTGAAAAGGATAGGAGGTCACTCTGTGCAAGGATACGAGTGCAAAGGGGATAGGAGTCAACCGCCCCACCATCATTCCTTACAAGGTGCTCTCTTTTTCTATTTTGGCGCCTTTGTCTTCCATCATTCAAACAAAATAATAATAAAATGGGCCCCAATCATTTTGGAGGATAAGGGTTAATACATTTAGAAGATCATCTAATAAATCATTGTTTTATGAATTTTAATAAAAATCGTGAGAGGGAATTTTGAGAAAATCGAAAAAAACTAAAACAGTCTATCAGTAAAGTACTAGTATCCGTTGGCCGAATTTATTGAGGAGCTTCGAGGTCCAAGCGATGAGAGTACCTACCTTAAATATAAAATTTCAGCCTCGTTTTTTTCTTTTTGGAGAAATCTTGTTAACACACACACACACCCACACATAGAGAGACCCATTTTTTAGATTCAGGGAACTTTAAAACGTGTATTTCCGTTGAAATCTCGAAATCGATTTTTTTGCGATCGCAATACTCTTTTACTATATATATATTATATATATATAATGCTTGTATTAATAATAAAAGCCAAGGGGTGTGGGTTCGCATCTCAGCAAGTTCGATGAAAATTTATTTAAATCAATTGGATACCAATTGGTGTAAATAAATCTGCCTGGATAACAAGTGTTTAAAGTCTATATGGATGCCGAAGAGGCTAAAAAAAATTGTTTGCACTGAGTTAAATCAAATTTAATTCATGGTAAAAAAGTAATTCCATTTAAGTTGCATTTAATTTGCCGTGTAACTCGAAATGTGTTAACCGGGGTTTTACTATATATTATTTACAGAATATATAAACGAACAGGATCCAATTTTCAAATGATATAAAATTATTTTAAAACATAATGCAATAAAAAAAGGTTCATTACTCGTGATGTAAATTATAACTGGAAAATTTTCTATCATTTGAAGAATACACATACGTACACAGCTCGAGAGGGAGAGCAATAGAATAACCTTTATCTAAAAATGTTTTTTGTGCTGAAAACTCAAATTCGAATTTTGTTCTTCATAATATATAAATTATTCCACAGTTAAGAAAAAATAGAATATCATAATATTTCATATTAATATGAGATATGTTAATTTTTAATGAATTGGGCATTTATTAAAATATTTATTGATAAGTAAAAAAACTAAACCTAACTTAAAATAAAATTATAATAATAATAATAAAATTTCAGCCTCGTACATTTTTTCGTTTTGAGAAATCTTGTTCATAGACACAGACATACTATTTTGCAAGACCCATTTTTTTAGACTCAGGGGACGTTAAAACATGTATTTCCGTTGAAATCTCAACTTGGATTTTTTTTTGCGATCGCAATACTTACTATATATTTCATATATAGATAACAGAAAGTACAAAGATAGAATAATTAGCGCCTATACTGGTTTAAGTCGTAGGTTTTTTTCATTGGTGAAGTAAGGCAAATTTTTGGGTCTAATAATAGGACAGTCTTGATTAATATGATAATAAAATTCGAGGGCTAGACCAAAAAAATGTTTTCTCTTTAAATGCGGGTAAAATGCTTTAAACGCATAAAATATGGGACGTCCATTAAGTAATATAAATAAATAGAAAAAAAATTTGATAAGAGAGAATTTGATGGGCACTCGGCTGCGTTAAATGGAAATGTGTGACCTGCTGCCTCTCCTCTCTCTCTGAATGAATTAGAAAAATAATTTCTCAAACAAGTTTTCTTAATAAATACATTTCCTATCCAAATCATAGAGCCAATGGTAAGTGAACCTCCCCCACACTGGTCGCCTCCAACTGATAAAATCATGATCCAATTAGCAAAATAATAATAATAAAACACCCGAGAGGCATAAACCACGGGTGAAAGTGAATTCGACT
>JAAAKE020153992.1:0-12487 GCA_010014785.2 Anisolabis maritima
AACTTGAATTGATTTATTTTTATCTTAGACACATTTACCCCTTTAAATATTGGTATTTGAATAATTAAAGAATTTCTTGATTTCGAACAACTTATACTTAAAAAGCATATTTTTAAAATTTTATTCTAAAATTCTAAAAAAAATTAAATATATTTGCCAATTATATAACCATATATAATTTGTCTTATTTTTTCAAAATTTTGAACAAATCTTACAAAAAGTATTTTTTCTTAAAAAAATTTTTGATATAAGTTTGTGAAGAAAATACCCCCCCCCCCCCTCCGATTAAACTCTTTCTGGTTGTCATTTTAATTTTATATTTGGGGAGGAGGATATTTGTTGAATAAAATAATAAATTGGGGAAATCCAAATGGGTTTGCTTAAAAAATGAATTTTGCTTATTAAAGATTGCTTTCGATTTCTTGGGAAGGGTCTATTGACGTCCTACAAATATAGGCTACTAATTTTAATAATATTTTATCTCGCTTTTGCATATTTTTAGTATATTTTCGAATTTTTTGCTGTACTTTAACGTTTTTTCTTAACTTATCACTTCATCTTTAGCTTCACTGAGTCTCTAATTTTACATAAAGTTAATTTTGTTAATCCTGATAGTGATAAAGATCCTAATTTCTTTGGAAATAAATAATTTAATCTTTAACCAAGAAAAGCTAATTTTATATTATATTAATTGAATTATCCGTTTTCCACCGAAAAATTTTAATTAAACGCTATCCTGGTTTCGTTCGTTCTTTCGTTTTCTTCGTCATTAAAAATTTCATCCCGTTAATTCACAACTCAATTACAACTCCAATAAAAATCGCACTTTTATTGGTAGCTTTTTCACACCTATTTCGTAACAAGACATAAAAAGGGTGAATAACAAAGTTTTCAACCTTATTTGGTCTAATTATTACAAAATACTTCCTTTAGCTATTACTAGCCAGCCCCTTTTTTTCTCTCTAAAAAATCCATTAAAGGATTGTAAATTTTATAACTACTCCAACCCACCAGTTAACTGTTTAATTTTCATATTGAACAAATTTTAAGTATTTTTATCTCAATAAGGAAGTTATGTTCTTAGGTTATATAATTAAATAAATAGATAACCTAGAAAATGTTTTATATTATATATTATATGGAGTCTGTTTAATAATTTCATCCGGAATAACTAAATTTTATTAAATTTGGGTTAAAAAAATAAATTGCTCTTCAAAAGCTAAAACCTCATACGGATTAATTACCCGAAATAATAGGACTAGGGTATCAAAATGAGAAGAAAAAATTTCCCCAAAATTAAAATGAGTCAAAATATCACGATCAAATGTTGACATTTTTTATTTTATTTATTTTTCAAAAAATAATAAATAGGATAAACACAATTTTGGGTTTTTTACTACAATTTCGAGGATTAACAGTCATTATCAGGTTTACAAACTAAAATGGCGAGAACAAGATGGTGTCTGTTAATTCCTCATTCTGCCACCATTCTGACTCCGTTGGCCTACCGCGCTAAATTCAAATATTTTGTTTCCCTCCTTGCTAATTTCACAACATTGAGTATACAAAATTTATTACTGGTTTAACAGTAAAAGAAAAAATCAAAAAGTTAGTGGATTGAAAGGCTCAAAAAATTTGAGTTCTGATTATCATATAAAAATAAAGTGAAACCTTTTCCCTCCCCAGAAATGAGCTGTCAGAATTCCCTAAAATTAATCCATCCATAATAGTCCCTTCAATATTTTATTTTAATTTTTTTTTTTATTGACTATGTGTATTCTAAGCGTGCGACAAAGGGAAGTTGTCCAGTTCCCACACAATGCAACTTGACTTATGTTTATCCATAATTCAGTTAGAGAGAGAGAGAGAGAGAGAGAGAGAAGGCTTCAGGCATTTGCCTATTAAATGCTGAATGAGCCAAGCCAACCAAGCCTCTCTACCGTTAGTAAAGCGTTAGTCGCTTGAACAACTACAATCACCACCGACGTAACATAATAATAATAAATATATGCTTTGTTGCGAAATGACTCCAAGCCAAGAAAAAAAAAAATCTATTTGAAATTTTACTCTTTGAGTTTCCTGTATTTTCTTTTATGTACTTTGCTGACGTCAGTAGGCCTTAAGAGTTTCAAATTAAGTTTTTCATTAAGAGTTAATTATTAATGAAATCCAAAGTAATGTCACTAAATACGAAATAATTTATCGAGCCCAAGGAAGGCATATAATTTTTTTATTTTTATTTTAATTTTAAATATTTTTCCAATTCAATCCCTAAATCAAATTTATTAAATAGATAATTATAATATGCTATATTTTATTAATAAATCATCCTTCTACTTTCCTTTCCTCTTCTAATTCTATAGCCTAATAATAGTGAATTTGTTTTGAAACTATTGCAAATAAAACTAAAAGGTTCTTTCTTGATTGTTTTATAGCCATTTTAAATATTCATTACACTTAAATATCATCCATAAGTAAAAAAAAAATATTACATAATCCATCTTTTTATATTTTAATAATAATTGATATTTTTCATCCAAGGCCACGGATAATTCATTTCATTTTTATTTCTTTATCTAAATTCAAATTTATTCAAACACTTAAATAATTAAACTTCCTCTTTCATTTCTATTGCAAAATAAATTGTGGCAAAAAAAAAAAAAATGCAAAAACTATTTTAGGCAAATTTTAATCAACAATTTATTTATCTATTAAATAGAAAGATAAATGCATGAATTATCTGACAATGAATTATTTGTAAAATAATATTTTATAGCTATGGTATAATTATTGAATTTTGTAATTTCAAGTTTAATTTTATGTAATAATAATCAATCAATCCTCCTGGATAATTTTGATTAGAAAAAAAGAAAGTTAATTATAAATCTATTTCGTAATATAAATAGCAAATTTTATCTTCGATTAATATCTATTTATCTTCATTAGATATTACAAACACATAATTTTGTCTGACAAATTTATCTTTAATTAAGCGCATTTTCCCTTTTCAAGTGGGAAAGAGAAAATGCACTCTTGAATTCGCTTAAAACAAGCGTCCTTGTAAGCTTGAGTTATCTTCTAATCCGCTTTTTATTTTTAGTGGTGGTTTTTTGTGAAATTGCACATTCTCTTTATAAAAAATCAAGAACTTAACGTTTCACTCTTTGTTATAGTTTTTCCACGTTTTTGCAGAAGAATTACATATTTCAAATTAAAAAAAAAAAATTGTACAAATAAATGTCTTACATATCAAATGTTCAATTTTTTGCTTTATATATAATATATATCTACATCCCTGACGTTCGGATCTTCAAGTCCAAAATATAAACTGTCCAGGTCACAGATCTGATATTATGTGCCCTTTGTTATAACAGCGAACTAGGGTCTGGAACAGTCTTCCTTCTGAGATCTCAGATGACTTCGTGTTACCTGTTTTAGAGCTCTGACATTTAAGAATGGTTTCCTAACTGGGCTGTCACTATAGTATTCGTTTAGTCCTATTGAGAGATATACATATAAAATATATATTGTTCTAGGATATGATCCAATGATTTTTTTTGCCATTATATAATATTATTCCGAATAAACTTGTAAACAATGAATGCACTATATGCATTTTATAATTAAATATATATATATATAGAGTCCTTATCTGAAAAGAGTCCTTATTTGAAAAAAAAATAACAACAATGTGAAATTTCAGAGAGTTGGGAATTCGTCCTACCTCTCTTCATCTATGAAATAATCATTCTCAAGAACCTTTAAATCCAAAAACTCATTTCAATAGGGGATACCCATTCTTTCAATATAAGAAAGAAGGATGATATAAGAATTCCTGGAAATAATTATTAATTGGGGGAGAGATCCTCTAAATCTACGGGACCAAGAATATTTTATATCCTTTCAAAGGAAATAAAAGTCAGTAGCTAGACAAAATAAATAAAAATTTTTTATTTTGGAATTTACAATGATCAATTCCCGGAAGATAGAATCTGACATATATATGCCAAACTAATATTTCGTCGTAGGCCATTTTCTATAACCACAACAGCCCATGTCTCTACATTCTTTCTTCACTTTAGTTTTACCTAGATCAAAGATCGACAGGCATAATAAATTTATCTCAAAAAGGTCTTTTTCCTTTTATTTTACTATATTTAATATGTAAGCCGTCTCTACCTGTATAATAATTGAGTAGGAACCTCCTAGTGATAGTGGAGCAGTTGTTGAACCTCTTACTAGATGGCAGCTCGAAAATAAGTGTCCTTTATCCGCTGATTTGATATATGGCTTGGTATAGTAGAAGAGCACATCATTTCACAAATTGTGAGTAAAAACTTCAAAAATACTGAAATCTTATTTTGTAATAGAAGAATAAGATTCTCGTAGTTCGACTGTTTCTTACTTGCAACTCACCAATGATTTAATTAACCCGATATAAAGCGTAGCTGATGGCCTTATTGGGCAAGGGCGCACATGAGGAGCTAAGGGAGAAAGCCAAAGCCACAGCAGGAGTGTCAAGGACACTCACCTGTCCTGTCACTCAACTCAAACTCTTGCTTGCTTTCTTTTAATCACACCAAAAATCAAAAGCCGATTACCTAGGACTTTTCTATTATCTTATCAAAGACGATAACAAAAGACTTTTTGACCAGTCATTTTGGAGATGAGCTCTTGCTTTCATTACGTCTTTTTTTCTCTCTTCTCATCTCTTTCTTTCTTTTTAATATAACTAGATTAATAGAGATAGCTATTTCTTAACGAGGATTCTTTCCTAAGAAGAAGAATAAGAAAAAGTTAATTTCTTTGATATTTATTATAGATAGTGAGATTTTTTAAAACAGTAGTTTAATCTTTGATCCCATCATCTTCTATTTATGAAGCGTATAAGACGTATAAGGGCGCTAGTTGATAATTTATTAAATAATATTAATATTAATGAAAGAGAAAAACGTATTATCTTGGTGCTTCAGAATGAAGACGAAACCAGAACTTAACAATGAATATAAAATATTCAGCTCAGCTACTGAAATTTTAGAAACTATCTGATACTTTCTTTTATAATCTCAATCAAAATAACCTGACTCTCCATCTTATAACATATTCCGCCATTCATATTATTATAAAGGATCAAAGAGAAAGAATTTAATTAAAATTTCGGCCCAGGTATGAACTATGGAAATATTCATGGCATTTTATTTTATTTAAATTTCCTTAGTGTTCGGCGGAGTGGAAGGGCAACGTTGCCAGTGTTATGCACCACTAACAGACTGTGTTCGGACCCGGAGTGAACCTCTGTGAATATCTGGTATCGTAGGGGTTACCATAGCGCTCTGATTGGTCCATGATTTATTAGCCCTCCTGCCTGCACTTCTCCATAAAGAAACTTTAAATAGAGTATAAGTGATCCTGGATGACCATTTATTATGTAACAAAGAAATTTAATGACAAAAGTAATAAAAATGAGATTTAGGAATTAGGATTTTTTATATCATATATGCAGCAAGTCTGCAGTCTGAGAGTTTCAAATTTTCTAAAAAACACTTAAATAAAAACTTCTAAAAGGCCATTCGGATAGATCCCTTCTCTTTATTTTTAAATAAAAGGCGCGAGTCCACACAAAATTTGATTTTTGTGCACTGAGCAGCGTACCGTGTTTTTTTGTTCGAAATATCTGAAATAACTTAAGTTACTGTGGACTGAACATCTGTTGGGTTTTTCTCTGACCTTTTTTTAATATGGGTTAGGCCTTCCCTCTGTTCATTTTTTCCCCAGTCAGCACCAATTTTTTTTGCCTTGCTCTTAATTAACTTTTCTCTCCCCCCCCCCCCCATAATTTTCCATTTTCAAATTCCACAACTGTTTTTCGTTGTCTTCATTAACTTCTATATCGATGTGAAAGATCACAAAACTTTATAATTCTATTTTTTCTCTTACACATGTTTAAAATAATTATACAATGTGGATTATGCTGTGTCAGAAATTTGACATAAAAATTTTCTCAGATTTATAATTTGTTTTGGAGCCATTAATTTTGGAATTTATTAAGCCCCCTGGAGAAAGCCTGTTTGCTTGTCACCCTTGGCGGAACTCGAACCCTAGTGAAGGGTCATTGGGTCATCACATCACCTCTTCTACTTTCCTCCATATTTTCACTTACTTGAAATAAACAAGCGTGCCGAATCATTTTTTTTTCAATTCAAATTTAAATTAATTAAAGATCACGCACAATTTTTTTTTTCTTATTACGATTTTTTTTTTTTTTTTTTTTAATGAATAAATTATAAAAAGTTAGTATAAATAAGAAAGCGTGATTTTCAAAAATTAAGAGATATCGTTAAATAAACAATGACAAAAGTTTATAAATAAAATCCCCTTCCAAAATAAAATAAAAAGAGAATTAAAAAAAAAAATATTTTTTTGTGAACGAATTCACTTAATTTGGTTAAAATGACTCGTTCTCGTTCATTTTTTTTTCAAATGCTTTATCTATTTTTTTTTTAAATAAACGATGCCTTCATAACTCACCAAATAAGAATGAATAAAAAATATCTCTGAACATTGTTGCAACAGATTGATTTTATTTGATCTAATTAAAGATTAAATGAAATTTTCTTAGTTTTCTGCAAGAAAATTAATTTTACAAGGTTTTTTTTTAAAACATTATATATTATAATATATAATTTAACAGCCACATAACGATGGTCTTGGAGTCGAGTGAACATTTTCACTTCAGATTTAGTTCAAAGACTCATCGTACTAGATCAATATGACTAATTTTTAAAATGTCTTCATCAATAATTGAATAGACTAATAGTAGACAATTAAAAGAACAAGATTTGACAAACATTTTTTTTTTAATATAAATATTTAATATCAATAAATATAATCAAATAAGAATTATTTCATCAAAATCAATAAAAAATGATAAAAAATATTTAAGATAAATATTTGTGGTCAATTTAAGGATAGAAGAGAGGAAAAAAGAGACATTTCTGAATTTTAGCTGAGATTTTTTTTCCCTTTAATTTATTTCAAAACACAAAAAAAAAATCACTTTTTAATATTAAATATACACTCGATCGACAAAAATTCATTTATTAAACCATCCTTGTGACAATAAAGGGGTCGCAAAGGTCGCAGTCCTGAGACACATGTAAAAAAGGAAAAATTTTGAGACGATGTCACGCTTATTAGGAAGGAGTGGGCAAATTTCCATTATACGACATGATTTTTTTAACAGGCAATTGCTTCTTCTAAATCACAATTATTATCTTGATATAGTCTAATTTATTTTTTCATCAGGGGCATATTCGAGTCTAGAGAAGAGAAAGGGTTCAGGTTTTTTCTTCCGAAAGAAAAAAGTAAAAAATATATTAAAAATTAATTTCCAAGAAAAAACAATAAAAAAATATAACAAATTAGTGAAAATAAAAATTTTATAAGAATCTTGATTTATTTTATAAATAAACTGCTTTTTAATATTCTCCGAATCCGCCAATGGGCCAAATCTAGTTTCTGATACTATTTTTATTTTTATTATTTTTTTTTTCTCTTGGAAATTATTTTTTAATTTTTTTTCTCGGAAGCGACCCTAAATCCTTCTCCTAGAATCCGAATATTAATACATAGAAAAAGAAATTAGACGTATCAAAGATAATTTTGATTTAGAAGAGTCTAATATAAATTTAAAAAAAAACACTCTTTTGGAGTTTTAAATAAATTAATAGGAAATTGCTAAAAGCGGACTTCAGGGGCTAAATCCTTATGGCTGGGCTAGTTTAATTTTTATACATTTAACAATATTGTTCAACAAAGTTTTGCACTTATCTCACAATTGGCATCTTTTTGCTTAAATAGTTGAATCTAATAAATATTTTTATCGGAATGGAATTTCGTTCCGCATCTCTGACTTTTGGTTTTTGATATGCAATAATAAATAAATTAGACAACAAACACTCAGGGGATAACGGATGAAGATGATCTCTATCTCTCCTAGGAATCATCGAAATCAAATGATTTTTCTGCCCTCCAGGTACATGAAATTTCCATATTTTAAAAGTCGTCCGATTATGTAAGAGAGAGGGAAACAATAGTTGTCTTGTTTGCATAGATTTGTAGGCCGTCGACCTTGAATTCAGCATCCAGGACCAAATTCAGATGCTGATTTATAATAAATATAGAACAATTTTATTTATTACTCAGGTGTACCTGTTAATTTTTGTCTTCGTAATACCTTATGAAATACCAACACGAAAACTAATAATTTTCGTAATCCATTTGTTTATTTATTTATTAAACTAATAAATAAACTAAACTCATGATTTATATTTTGTTATTCGCTTGATTATATAAATCTATTCCAAAGAATAATTAAAGAATTTTGAAATTTTAATTTTGATATCAATCTCTGATAAAAATCAATCTTAAGAAATATCAAAAATTTCAAATTAATAATTGCATTCAGCCCCTGTCCCTTAGAACAGATAAAGCTCTTGCTTCATGATCTAAGGGTCAATGTTTCGCTTCTCGTCCAATGTATTTAAATTATATTGGCTAGCAATTATTTTTAGACGGAGTCTAAAAGTTCTCAGATGCCGATAGTCTTAAATTTTTTTTTCATTTTAAACGCAAAGAAAATTAGTTTTCATATTTTTTCACGATAACTAACTTATTTTTCTTTTTGTTTCAGGTAAGGATCCTTCAATTTCTTCAAAGTTTAATGATAGAATTCTCCCCTCCATGTAAGTAATTAATAATTCTGTTTTATTCTTCGCTTTTTATGTTCATCATCGGGAAGACTTATTTATATTCATATAAGGAGAAGGCAAGATCAGATATATACTCTTTGAGTGCTCAAAAAGTGAAACCTTTCGAACAAGACTTACTAGTTCATCTTCAGTCAAATGAATTTTTTAATTTAATCCTCTGATTTTTAAAGTTGCTTCTAAATCTTTAGTAAAAAGTCTTTTCAAATTAATAAATAACAGCAATGTAAAGTCCTCTGGCGCCAGTATAAATCTTGTGTGACAGATAGGGCACTAGTGGAGCTAGTACAACTAGAATCAGTAATTGATTCCATTTACATCTAAATAATGCTTTAAGCTTAATGAATTGCTCTTATCCTTGAGAACTTAAGCTATGAATGAGCTTGAAAGCATTGCTCTTTTGGTAACTATGAGTCTTTGTCTCTCATTTTTTCTTTGAATGGGAATTATGACCTCGAGATTTCGACTAAAATTTTTAAATAAATTTAAGAATCCCCAAACGAATGATAAGAAAATATAATTTTTTACTTCTTATATTTATTTATTTAATTAGATAAATAATTTTTTTAGGTTTATATGTTAATAGAGTAAATTAATAAATAAACACACGGTTATCAATAATGAAGTCAATAAGCCTCATATATTTATAAAATGATATCTTTAATGACTAAATAGCCTCAGATACCGCAAGAGAAAAAATAATTTTTTATCTTATTTTAAAAATTTTACTAAAAAAAAAAAACCAAAGAATATAAATTAAAAAACTTTTTTATCTTTGGATAGTTAAACAAATAATAAGTTAGTTAATTAAATATTTGCATTTAAATATCCTCGGGGGAAATTTTACAAATTCTATCTGCTTGTAATAAAATTGTTTAATAATTGAAAAAAAATTCACCAATTCATCATTAAATAAATTAATTTACACTCATTGTGAAGTAAATATTGACTCTGGTAATTGAATTTAAATAAAAAAAAAATTGAAGATAATCTGAAATCGATTTGAAGGGAAAGAAAAAAAAATCAGCATAAAAGGAAAGAGAAACTCCCTCTCTCTCTCTCTTTCTTTTTCATTTTCATTTTTTTTTTTTTATATGGGATTATTTAAAAAAAAAAGTTATCCATTATCGGATTAAATTTCATATATTAGAACGAATTAATTAATTGGTACATTTTAAACATTTTATTCCTTACCCTTTGAACTGGATAGATAATACGAATTCCTATCCAAAATTTATTCAAATTAATATAGGAATGTTCCTTAGAGGAGAGGTAAAGCTCATGTTTCATGATTTAAGGGTCACTAGTTCGCCTCCTATTCTGAGCGGTAAAATTTTATTAGCTATGGAGTCTGAATGACCTCAGATGTTAAAAAAGAACAATAATAATATAAAGAGATAGAGGTCTATGATTATTTATACTAGAGCCTATAAAGTGTTAAGGAAGGAGACATAGTCGCCCTTCCTGAATGGAAGCACCCTTGTAATATGGACCTGTTAGGGGGGCACTAATTTTGAACTTTACTCAATGATTAATTATAAATTTTTAATGAGAGATGCAGGCAGCCAAAATCTAGATTAAATTATTAATATAATCCGAATATGTTTGTCATGAGGGTTCTGATTGGCTATTGAGTGTCGCGTCATAATGACGTTGCAATCATTGGCTGCGAGCAGAGTTTAACATTTATTTAAATTAGTGAGGTTAGGTTAACTAATAAAAAAAAAATGCGGAAATATATTGAGAATGTACTGGTTCAAAATAAAACAAAAACATATTATAAGTAATAATAAATAAATACATTTATTATTTACCTGCTTAGAAGTCCTCGGAGGCTAGGTCCAATCAAACACAAAATTACAAATTTCATAACCCAGCAATAAACAAAACAAATAAAAAAAAAGGTTATTTATTTAAGAACAATTACTGAAAGTTTCGGCTCTTGAATTCCACCCTTCATCATAATATTCATTTAAAAACTATATGGTTTTTGAAATTATATCAAATTCTTT
This sequence comes from Anisolabis maritima, assembly GCA_010014785.2. Lineage (NCBI taxonomy): Eukaryota > Metazoa > Arthropoda > Insecta > Dermaptera > Anisolabididae > Anisolabis > Anisolabis maritima. Next base: position 10,781 of record JAAAKE020153992.1, read on the forward strand.
TTATGATATTATATTTTAAGTACATATTTAGTAGAAATATTAAACAAAAGAAATAAAGAAGAGTGTCCATAATGTTATATTTACTTGACCTTGAATGGAATATTCTAATATTTATAAAAGAAAGAAAAAGGTCGTTTGAGTGTTTTCTTTCTTAATGAAGGGCTGGGTTGGTGGCCTTGCTCCCCCACCCACACACGCTTCGCGGGGCCCACACGTGTCTCTGTCGATACACAACAACCAAGGTGATTCCTATAAATATGCTGCTGCTCTCTCTGATTCTCCTCCATTGAGCAAATATTTTAATTTACGAACAAATTTTTTTCTAATTATCTCGTGTTACAACATTTCAATTAATAAACAAAATTTATTATAAATTTAATCTCTACATTAACATATGATGATTAACATAATAAAAGAAAATAAACATTTATTATTTATTCTGTTGAAAGTATTATTATTCTTTTTTTTTTTTTTGTGCCATTGGGACTTTGGATATTGTCTTATTCTATTGAATGAAAGTAAAAGTCCATTTGGGTTTTTTAACAAGTCGTAAAAAGTAGTCGCTCTTCAATCCAATAACAAAGTAACCTAAATAAATACAATAAAATGGGAAAATAACCTCCTAGGAATAAATACTTGTGTGATTTTTCTTGCTCAATTGTTTATATAAAGGGAAGGCAAAACTTTATTGTATCAAAAATAAAAGAAAAAAATCAGAATAAGACAAAATTAATGGCATGGTTATCCCTCCCAAAGTTTTTTGAATCAAAAATTGTTTCCCGCCCCTATGAACTTGAAACACTTTTAAATCGTAGTTTTGGAGTACTAAAACTTCTTAGGGAAAATGCGTTAAAATCGCCTAACATTTGTTTTTCTTTAAAATATAAAAAAAATCTTTCCATTTTTTATTCGTAAAATTTCTTCTTACTCTTCCTGGAATTTTGACCTTTCAATTATAATTTCACAATTCAGAAACTATCTTAAAAATTTTTTTTTTTAATTTAAGAGGAATTTTACTCTGCTTTTTTAATACCAGTATATAATTTCTTAGAGTAAAATTTTCCTCAACTGTTTAATTTAAAAAAATTTAATTTAACTATAATCAAATTCTTCTTTAATTAGTTCTTAGGAACTTTTCAAAATACGGACTCTCCATCATATCTCTCTTCTCTTGGTTATTTTTATTATACCAAAAACTAGTATAACCCATTGCGAATGTATTCGCAATTAATAATATACTGAAGTGAAATTTAAAAAATTTTTGTAACCAACTTCATGAATGACTTGAACATTAGCTTTTTATTATAAGTGTTTGGTTATCCACAGTTTTATTATTTATATAAAAATTCTCTCTTTGGTATAAAATCACTCCTCTAAACGCCTATATTTTAATATAAAATTTAACAGAGGCCTTTTTCAAATTTTTTCAAAAAAATTATATTTGATCTTTGGGTAAAAAGGATCTTGCTTTAACTTTTTTTGAAACTTAAAAAAATTCCATATCTTTATTTTATATATACAGTATTGCCTCGTTTAATTCGTTCCGAGTGCGTGCTCGTTCTAAGAAACATCGAGATGAATATGTGGACTGAGCGTGGGCATTCAATGCCAACTATCTTTGATTTATATTATATATTGGGTTGGCCAAAAAGTCCGTTCGGTTTTTGTCGTCACGAAACTTCAAGCAGTCTAATATGTAGCTAACTT
>JAAAKE020154003.1:801-12487 GCA_010014785.2 Anisolabis maritima
GATGGAGAAAGAGACGCGTAGAGACGGCATGGCGTGAGCGGGAGGAGGGGGAGGGGGGGGGCGGGGGGGGGGGGGGGCGAGGGGTTGGCACCTTTTTGAAGAAAAGAATAAAATTAAAATGAAACACTATTCACTTGGATAACAAATATTAAAGGATTTATTTTGAATATTTAACAATATACATTAAATTGGTATGTATAAATATAGATATAATTTTGTAACATGGATTACGGAATAGCATTGGAAAAGTAGACAGTTAATTGCATTAAAAACTGCTAATTAAATATACTAATTCACTTAAATATCCAATTTTAAATGTCTTTTTTTTATAAAGGTTCCTAAAGATTTCAGGTTTTGTAAATTATTATTTAAATTTTTACATTTTTAAAATAAATCCAAATATTTTTTTCATAGTTATTTAACTTTTAATTTTAGAATAAAATTTCACTCATTTTATAAGAAAAATGCACAAAAATTTCCTTGCATATTATATATAGGTTATAAACCATTTTAAAAAATTTTTTGGAGAGAAGAATTTAAAAAAAGAACTCACATTTATAAAATGGAGTTTTTAGTAGACATTGCTAATTTTAATTTATATATATAATAGATAAATAAATAGCGAATATATGTATATATTAGGGTGGTCCTTGCTTATATATATGGACAAAAAATTATTTGTTTTTGGTTCATTTTCTTAAAAAAATAATACCTCTAAAATTTTAATTTCCTCCGATGAGATTAACGTCTGCCGTCAAAGAGATGAAATGAGAGATATGTGAGAAACGCCAGTTTTATCAATATTTATATTTCTTGCCTATATTATAATATATAAATCAGTGGTATTGGGAGAATTCGATTTTAATCCAAAATTAAATTTAAATAAATAAATAAATAAATAAAAAACATTCAGGAAATGTATTTGTCTAATGGATCAAGCGACACCTGGCCCACGGGAGACCAGCAAAATAATATACTCACAAAAAATTCTTTTATTGAAAATAATTGCTTTATAGACAGGTTCAAGATATATATTTAATAATTCTATCACATTCATATGAATCGAATATTGCTCGAAAAATCATATATTTTTATTTTTGTTATTAACTAGCTTATTTTCTTTTTTATATACATTGTATATAAATGTATAATTTTTAAATATATTTAATAAATACAAATTGATGTAAAATTTTTTTTGAGTTGCCATTTCGCACATTAGCTTTGCCTAACTTTTAATAGTATTTTGTCTGACTCTGAAACATCACGTTTTCAAACGAGCTCTTTGCTTTTTTAATCCGATTCCGCTCTCTATCTCTCTTTTTTTCTTTTGTTAATTTTTTGCTATAGTATACTATAGATACTATAAGATATTTATTTCAAAATTAATGATGCTGCGCATAATATATTTTTAAAACATTGATTGTATTTGAGCATAGAAGCAATTACATATGCTTTTTTTGACGAAGATATTTCTTGAAATATGTGTCAAATATTGTTTAAAAGAGAAGAGGATAAAAGAAAAGTCTTCTTCTTAAAGAACACCAAAATTAAAGTGAAGATTTAGACCAATTTGCCAGACATTTTTTCACACGCTTTAATATCAAAACAAACGTTATAACCTAAGATCTCTAAAAAAAAAAAAACGGCTAAATAATGAAGATATAAAAAATAACCATATAAGAGGTCAAGAACCTTGGAAATCCGACTTTAGAAAATAAGGGCCACCCAAATATATATATGAGTCGAAAATATATTGAAAAATATTTGACATTACGTCAATTTTTAAAATACTTTTTAAAATAAAGTTTATTTTTATTTACGCTCTCTGAAAAATTTTTACAGTCAACAAAAAATTCTTCATTTTCTCTTAGGCACTCAAATATTTTTTTTTGTATAAGGCTTACTGTCTGTTACATTAAAATACTTGTGTAAGAGGATAATAAAAAATTTTTTATTTTTATTTAATCTAAAAATAGGCCAATTGGCTCATTATTATGTGTTATAAATACTTTTTCGCTGTTTTTAGAACAGTTACTGTTATTTAATATCACTATGAATTTATCATTACAAATTTAATTTGAGTGCTGTATATTTTTAATTTACAATGAAAACTTAGATTACTTTAAGATGTTTCAATGTGCTTGATTTGGTATAATGTAAAATGCATGTATATAGTCTAAACTTAAAATGAATGCAAACAAAATAGATTCCCATATAATTTTATTTTCTGTCACTTCCAAATTTAAATTGAGAAGGTGTGTAGAACAGAGCGTTTGCTCACTTAGTACAGTATTATAGAGGACAAAAACAATAAAAATAAACTGATAGATAGCACATAACTGACAAGATAAAAACTACTTTATTTTTAATATTTTATAGTTTTATCAATTTGTTGAAAAAAACGGAGAAATTTATTTAAAAAAAAGAAAAAAAAAAACAAGTTTTAAAAATTATTAATCCACAAAATTTTTATTTTAAAAGTTTTTCGAAGAATATCGAAGAAAAATTGCCATCAATAAATTTAGACTTGAGGTTTGATGATGTGAACTAAAAGTTAATATAATTAGCAAACAATTAAATGAACTTAAATATATAAAAAATAATTGGGCAAATCAAAATAAGAAAAAACTTTATACATACATACATATACACCTGTGAAACTGGTATAATTCTTAAAATAAACGCTCACATTTTGTATGATTTTGTAAAAAAAAAAGCACATAGAACAACTTTGGGATAAACTTAGTTTTCATTGTAATAATATTCAATCTAATTGCAATTAATAAACCACAAATATATTATGATAAATGGATTGCACTATTCACGATGATTATGAAAACTTCTTTATTAAAGAAATAAATAAATAAAAGTGATGAGTTTCAGTGCCTTGGAAGTTAATGTACTGCATTCAGGGATAGAACTCCTCTCATATAGTTGTATTCTAATAGTATTTTGTTTGATTTTATTTAAATTTTTTTCTTATTCTTAATAATTTTGTTTGGCTTTATGTTCACTTTTCTCATAATTCTTTTTTTATTTCTTTATATAAATCATGTTATTAGGCGTACCAAGGAAATCAAATGACAGAAGCTATCATAACCAAATTTCTCTTCTGAATGCTTCTGAATAACTGAATACGACTATAAGTTTATTAGTTATTTAATGTTTGCCTGTTAATATGCAGTATCTGTATTTTATGAAATTTAAAATTACTATCCCTCAACCCGTTGCAGCTTTTTAAAATAACCCTCGGTACGTCTTTATCATATAAATATATATATATATATATATATATGTATATATATATATATATATATGTATATATATATATATATACATTATTAATAGATTGTAATAAAATAACATATAAACCGACAACAATATCAGAATGTTTTTTATTCAAAATTATAAAAAAAAATTACATCTTATTTGTAAATCTATATATACAATATCCAATTTTAAATACATTTAGATAAAATTATTTAATTTATATCTATAAAAAAAATATATTAGTTTACATTTTTTAATAAAGAATATATTAATATATAATTAAAAGTTATATATATATATATATATATAGAAACAAATGTATAAAATGAAAAGCAAAAGAACATTTAGAAAATAAAACGCTTTCAAAAAACAAAAGATTTCTTAGTTTTTTCAATTTGGTAAACAATAAAAATAGCATGGGCCTAAACAGACTTCTTTTCAGAGAAATATATCATTTCTGATGAAATTTAATTACTCCAATACTTGAATTTAAAATATTTATTAAGTTTTTTTAACTATTAACACAATGAATATATAATATACTGACTCAAATATTTCTTTACGGGGTGTAGGGTGGAGGGGAGATATAGTGTTTGCTTTCTGCCTCCATGTCTATATAATAAATTCTCACGTATATACGTATTAAAAAAGTAAAGTATTTTGACAGAACCACCTAAAACTAGGCTGACCATATTTTCTTCACTAAAAAATGGGACATGGGTGATGAAAAAATAAAATTAGATATGACTTGACAAAAAAGTTAATAATAAACAAATAATTAACTTTATTTTAATTATTAATTAAAAAGTTAAACTGACTTATTTCCAAATGATTCATTTAATTTCTTCGATATAGAGGGGTCCGCATTTTATACTTTTAGAAGCAAATTCCTAGTCATAATATATTTGATAATTACTAGTGAGTTTGTTTTCTCGTTTTTTATATTTTGACTTTCTCGGGCTCAATGAACTGAAGGGAAAATACGGAATCGGAATATGAGACATTTTTGGCTAACCCGAGTGTTTTTTTTTTTACAGGAACCTAAAAAAAAAGTTTGTGTGACTGTGAGATTGTTCCCAAAATATTGGTTAAACTACAAAATCTAGAACAATAAAATTTTAAACATAGACTAATATAAGTATGTGACAGCAAGGATTTGCCCAAAATCGATCAACCGGTACTAGTACTTTACTTATTTTTTTGTCTATATTTTTATTTATAATTTTTAAAAAAAGTATTCTAAATTAAATGTTTTCTAACTTTATTATATACATATTTTAAAAAACCAACTGTTTTTGAAATATGAAAAATTTTCGCTAAATCCTTTGAATCATGCCCGGCTAGAGCCTCTCTTACTAATCCAATAAGCGTGGATAATAAATCTATTTTTAAGAATTAATTGTAAAAATATGGTGTGACAGCCGCGCATCACACAACTTTCTCTACCCTAAGGAAGGAAAATTGTGTTATGTGCTGTCACACCAGATTTTTGGCATCGGGACCCATTGGTAGCCCATTCACATTTTATTTAGCTTTTAATTTTAGAGATTTTTTGATTGATCAATTATTAAGATTATAAAAAAAATTAAATTAAATTAATTAAAGTGACAATTAAATTCCGTTTATTAATAAACATAGGAATTAAAAATATTTACCATGGCAACAGGTCTTGCTTTCCTTACTATGGGATACTTAAAATCCAAAATTGACGGCCCCACACTATTTTGAGGTGGAAAATGATTAATACATCTTAAAGATTTTCTAATTAATTATATATACAGCCGATTTAATCAATATTATTAGAGAAGTTTAAGAAAAAATCGAAAAAAACTAAAAAGAGTACATCAGTAAAGTGGGGTTCACACAATTTTGGAGCGGATAAGAGTTAATGCATTTCAAAGATCACCTAATAAGTAATTGATTTATGAATTTTAATCAAAATTGTTATATTTTAAGAAAATCGAAAAAAAAAACTAAAAAAGTACATCAGTAAAGTACTAGTACTCTTTGGCCAATTTTATTGAAAAGGTTCGAGGTGCATGCGACTAGGGAATCTAGCTTAAATATAAAATTTCAGCCAGGTACGTTTTTCCGTTTTTGAGAAATTTTGTTCACAGTCACATAGAAAGACAAACCATTTTGTGAGACCCTTTTTTTTGACTCGGGGTCCTCAAAACGTGTATTTCCGTTGAAATATCGATATCGATTTTTTTTTGCGATCGCAATACTTTCTCACTATATATTACACATATAGGTAAAAAAAAAATAAAAAGACAAAAAATTAAAAAAAAAAATACTATTTATTGAAACCTAAAAAGAAAAGATATGTATCCCACTAGGGCGGCAAGGGGAGAGCAAGAGAATATTTTTTAATGTCTTTTTAGGCCTCTAAGGCATTTTAAAATCCATCCATATTTATTTAAATTACTTGATAGCCAATATAATTTAAATAAATTTTTATCGCTCACAACGGGAAGCAAACCACTGACTCTTGGGACGTAAAGCGAGAATTAAATTTCATATGCAAAAAGAAAACTAGGGTTTGAGTAACATTTCGTAGTACTAAGTAGTAAGATTTCGCAATGCAGAGATCCTGTTGAGAAAATCGAAAAAAAAAAAACTAAAAAAAGTACATCAGTAAAGTACTAGTACTCTTTAGCCGATTTTATTGAAAAGCTTCGAGGTGCATGCGAATCGGGAATCTAGCTTAAATATAAAATTTCAGTCCCGTCTGGGTCAGTCATAAAAAAATGGTCTCAAAATTTTAGAAGAGACGAAAAAAATTTTGTGGAGCAATAAATGTCAGAAGAAAATATTAGAGTATATTTGTTTTATTCGGTTTGCTACACGGGTAAAGACAAAAAGTACTTTTTATTTTTGCTAGTTAACTTTTTTAATGAACATAACTGGATTTAAACGAAATATTTCCTAATTTGGGATCCGATAGATTCAAAAAAACATTAGGATTCGGATCATTAATTTTTTTTTCACAATTCGACTATGAGAATGAACATCCCTAGCTTTAAATCTTCCCCTCATTATACATGAAAAATTTTAAATTTTTCTTTAAGTTATATAAAGTTTGGAAAGTTCATTTATGTTATTTTAAATTAAAATATTATTTATTTAATTTAATTAAATATTTTATTTATAGTTTTTTCAAAATAATAAAATAACATTTTTAATTAAATTATGTTTTAAAAAAATTTTCACTTACTTTTTTTAAAATTCCATGTTGAGAAAATTTTATTAAAATAATATTTTTTAAGTTATTAAAATTAATATTTTAATTTTATTTTTAGATATAAAGTTGATGCCCAATTGCTTTATCTTTGTCTCCCTTTGAAAACGAAGAAAAATGCATCTTCTTTTTAACTAATCTCTGACATTTCTCTACCCATGTTAATCTGCATGTAAATGACATTTACTATTTTATATTTCATCTCTTTTATTTACACGCTTTAAGGTCAGTAATTTATTTAAATCACTATTTAATTTGTTCAGGATTAAAATTTTTATTAATTAAAATAATATTAATTTTCTAATTCATATTTTGACAAGTTATCTTTGTCTATGTCGGTCAATTTATATTATTCATTTTTTAAACATATTAATCATATTTAATAATTTTAAATGTTTTAATTTATATTTAAATGTTCTAATATATTATTAACCTTTATTAAATAATTCAATTTATGGGTTTCCCTATTTTTCACGATTCACTATATTTTACTCTGTCAAAATTTCTCACTTTTAATCAAATTATTTTTTTGAATTTACTTTTTTATTCATATAATTTCAAATTAGCTCTTTAGTTCCCTCTCAATATAAATTATTTAATTTGAGAAATAATTTATATAAATGATAATTTGAATTTAGGGAAATCCAATTGAAGCAAAATCTGCCAAATTCATTTAGAGTTAACTTAATTAGTCGTATTTTTCCTTTACATGATTTGTTCCTTAAATTTGAAGGCTAAAAAGTTAATGCAATGTGAATAAAAATCATTAAAATAAGACCTTGATGAATTACCGGAAATTCAGAAAGGTAAAGGAAAAAAAGATAAAAATGTATATTTATTTATTTATATACATAATCTTTATTAAATGATATTTTTTCTTTATAATTTACATATGTGTTGTAAAGATATTTTCCATCGAAGGACGTCTCGACGAAGCAATGAGAAGAACAAGACATGCATCCATCAGCATATATATATATATATATATTCATGTTACATTATATATATATATATATATATATAATGTAACATGAATTTTCTTATTATTTTCTATTTATTTTTATTTTTTATAATATATATTTATATATATTATTGTTGTAGGTTGTGAAAAGATAAAATTAAAATGAAATCATTTTAGATTGAAACGGAGAAAAGACTTCAGTTGCCAACAGCTATCTTAGAGAAAATCGCAGGAATCAAAATGTAAGTATCAAAATATAATTCTTTCTTTTCTATTCTTTCTTTTAATGAACCTTATAAATCTATTTTTTTTACAAGAGTTTATTTCTCTGTTGCTAAAAGGAGGAGTATATAACTTTCTTTTCGATATTTAATCACTACTAAAATTTTAAGATGTTTCTTTTTTAAATTCACTAAACTAAAATATATATACATTGAATTTTATTAAGATGCCTAATTAGAAAATATTTAATGATAATTTGATACAAATGAATTATCGCCTAAAGCTTGTTAATTTAACACATATAAATAGATAGTGTTTCTTTATTTTAGAATGTCATAATTCCAATCTTTCATTCGTATTCAATTATTATCTGGCAAGAAAATCGCTTTTCGTTTTCTCTGTTGGGAACAACCTCAACAGATGAAATAAATGTTGAAAAAAACATTTTCTTTTCTTCTTGTCATTTAATAATGATTTCTTAAAAATGAAAGATCGCATTGAGATCCCACCTTAAAGAAAATCGTATTATACATAAATTCATCTTTGTGACTCTTTTAGGGCATAGATTACGATTATTCATTTGTTAGAACTTATTAACTATTCTATAAATATGTATGTTTTTAAATTTATAATATATATATCTATATATGTATTATTAACAGGTTGCAGGTGAAACAATTTAACCAAAGACTATTTGATATTCTGGTTTGAATCTAATCTACTTTTTCTTTAATACTCTCACAATCAATCATTTTTAAAACAAGCTACATATGAATATAAATATATATACACAGAATGCGGATTCATTAAAAGAAAGCATAGATATATTCTTACATTCTAAAATAATTGACTCAAATTAATATTTCTATTTCTATAGCTGAGTTTATAAGGTTGTTAACTAATTACTAAAGTCCATTCATATTTATCAACTAAATCCCCAACTAAATTATTTATTTTAAATATCTATACAATATTATAATACGAAAATGTTTGCCATGACAGGATTGGTTATTGAATGTCGCCTCATGATAAATCATAAGCTTCGAGCAGAGTTTAATATTTTTTTTTTATTATGGAAACATAAGGTCTAACTGATCTATAATAGCCAGTGGCCACATGCATTCAGGAAGAACAGAAGTAAGAGAGAATGAGGACTATAAAAGGTGTTGAGGTTGGATTTGCAAGATTGAGGATTGTAAGTTTTACAAAAGATAGTAGCAGGGAGGTTGTTCCAGTGACTGGAGGTCATGGGGATAAAGGAAGACTGGAATTGACTAGTTCTACTATTCGCGAGTTTAACGAAGCGGATTTTGGGACGATGATTCCCTTGTTTTGTGGACAAACATCGCTTTTTGAGGAATGATGGATTTTATTTCCGCAGAACATAAACCATGGTAATATCTTTAAAAAAGAGTCACTGCAGAGACACTTCTTCTATGTTGCTTGGATCTGAAGAGGAAACCAAGCTTCCTTGCTGCAGGTTTGGCGACCGCAGAAATATGGTCATTCTATGAAAGATTTGAAGCAAAGGTCACCCCCAGAAGAGAAAGCAAGTCTCTAAACTCGAGATTATTATGTTTCTAGATGACGGATAGGCATATTCGATCTTTCAGTCTAGAAATTAGGCAACATTGGGTTTTCGTGGAATTAAAGTAAACGGTGGTTACGGAATCCCTATTTCTCCAAGAATCCGAGGTCATCATTAATAGAAGACTGTCGACTGGGCTTAGATGCAACTCTCCCTGATCTAATTCAGTTCAGAGTACTATCGTTTGTAAAACCATGAATGGGATTGGAGGTTATTGATGTAAATAAGAAATGGGAGAAAGAACCGAGCCTCGGGGACTCAAGATTGTATTAGGATCAGAAGTAACTCCGTCGACAACAACTGAGATCTTCCGATCAGTTAGAAAGCTTGTGATCCACCAACAAAGATCCGAAGAGAGGGTAAACATGATTAATCATATTAAGGTTATAAAATATTTTCATTTGTAAACACTTTGCTATTTAATAAAAAGTAATATTAATTTTGGCAAGAAAAGTGGCAAAAAAGTCAAAACACCTTGAAATTTTCAAAAAAATCCTATCTTGATCCCCTGAAAGGAAAATCATGCTTCTGCATGTCTTATATAATAGAAAAATTGAGACTATCGTTTTTAGTCTTCATTTTGGAAATATCTAAATTTTAATATAACATTTTTTCAATTTATCAAAATATGATGAAATGATTGGGCTAGATTTAATTGAAAATTTCAAAAGAATAGTAATAAAGAACCTCTGTTTTCTAAATTGCTGAAATAATAGAATTATTCCCCTCCTATTCTTGGTGGGGATAGAATAGTGTAATATTAAACATTTGTTGAAAATCCTCCCCTCCACTGATCGCTTTCCCTCCCTCCAGTGGCCGCTGCCAGCGCCGCTCCTGACTCCGGCAGCCATCGTCACTTCTCAGACGAGTGGATGCCTGTCTTCCAAGGTGCATCTCACTTTGGACCTCTGCTGCTTTTCTTTGGAATTCACTCACATCTCAAGGGTAATTATCCAACTTTTTTAGTTATTCTATTTTATTCTAATAAAAAATCGTCAGATTTTAATATTATCTTTATTAATTTTCTGTTAACTCCTCCAAATTTATCTTATACATGAATAATTTTAAATTTCTTTAGTTTAACATTTTTTTATTTATTTAGTACAAAAGCTTATACTCTTTCGGGTTTTGAGCAAAAACTTTCATTTTTACATTGAAGTTTTTATACATTTACATCCATATTATTGAAAATTATTATTAGAGTCAAGGATATTTTTTTGTTAATTTCTTTGCTATAGAATCTACAAAAAATGATTTCGCCAAGACGTTGCTGATCCAATTGTTTATCCGTAAAAAAGATTGATTCAACAAACTCTTTTCATAATTAATGCCAAACAACTTACAAAATATCTCCTCGAGTCCAAAAATTTTCACACCTCTGTACTATTCTTATTGTATTTATCAGCCTTACATCTATATTTCCAATTAGTTTGCTACACCTTCCCTACAATTCATTACCAATTATTGCCTTAAATAATTCACAATCTTTACAATGCTTGAACATCTCATTTTCCTCACCATAACTCATTTTCCTCACCATAACATCTGCATTTTACTCCCCCTAAACTACATCTCCAATTTCTCCCACATCACGTCATTTTCCTCGCTCAAAATGTTTCTTGTCCATTTTCCCATCCTCTTATTTTAGGCATATCTTGTGTCTTCTTTCTCTTTAATTTTTATTATATATTTTAATTTTCTTTTTAGTGCCTCACTAGATGTCTTTGTTCTTCCTAGTTCTCTTCTCCATATATCTATATATCTATATATCCTATTACTTTCCTGATAAACTTTTTTTAGTTTTTTTCGATTTTCTCATAAAACAATTATTTATTAGATTATCTTTGAAATCTATTAACCCATATTCCCCCAAAATTGTTTGGGGCCCACTTTACTCTTGTATGTTTTTAGGTTTTTTTGTGATTTTTTCTTAAACTATTCTAACGATATTGATTAAATTGCCTGCACATTGAATTTCTACCTAAGGATCCGACGAAAAAATTTTGCCATACCAGATTTTTGAATTTTGTGACTGAATAATCTATTGGATATAATTCTTCTTTTAAAGATTCAATCTGAAAAATTAAATTCTCTCCGAAACTCTTAACATAGATATTGCCCATATAGAAAATTACTTTTTAATAGAATGAACAACTTTCGTTTGAAAAAATATTTTAAATCTTTTACCTTTTAGGTAGAGGACTCACCGCTATTTCAATTGCGCTCTGAAATATATATTTATTGTTATGTGTATGAAAATGGAATTACTGATTCCTCTTCTAACAGTTACGACTTATTACAGGCCGTCGTCTTCATCCTCCTATTCTACTCTTAGTAGAGGTGAAGTCTTCACGCCTCAGCTCAACGTTATCCTGTCAACATCACCGGGTGCGTTTCACTAAAT
>JAAAKE020154014.1:0-31008 GCA_010014785.2 Anisolabis maritima
GGCATTGTCAGTATTGATAACCTTAAAAGTCCAGGGGTTTGGGTTCGGATCCCAGGTAAGCCGATGAAAATAATTTGGATACCAAGTAATGTAAAGTAGTTCTATCGTAATCTTGTTTATTATATATCATTTAAATGTCTATATGGCCTTAGATATCGAAAAGACTTTAAATACAAAAGTATAACTGTATTACATTTTGAAATATCGTTGTTTAATGTACTTGTAGTTACTGTTTCTTGTTTGAAATAAATGTATATATTCTTGGCTCCATTAAATTGAAAGAAAGGCTCTAAGATCACAAAAATTTTGTCGCGGACCGCCGATTGGCGATCGCTACTTTAATCGAATATCGAAGTTTTTTAATTGTTATTTATTTCTGAAATTTTATTTCTTATAACTTTTTTCCTATTCCAATTATTTTATTTTTTATTTTAAATAAAAAATCTTATTTTCTGGCTCATTATACAATTGACCATGAAAAAAGTTTTAATTCGTGACTTTTAATAGATTCCATATAGCGAGAGATAAAAGGGGATATGAAAGTATGTAGAAGAGAGGGGGAATTAAATAATTAGGTTTTTTCGTTTTTCGTTTTTCTGCTTTGGTGATCAAAAACCATTCCGTTTGAGGTCCCCATCTCATCCCTACCTTAAAAGACAACTCTTAATCTAGATAGTTCCAAGTAAGCGTGAGGATCGAGAACAAGTTCAAGCGGAGAGGAGGGAGACAGGCCTGGGGAACGAATCAAAACAGTGTGCAAAAAAATAAAAAAAAAAAAAATGAAAAATAAAATAAGCAAGTGCAAAGGAGATAGAAGAGGAGGCAAAGGGCAATGGCTGTCCTTCTACGTCCTTGGCAGCGATTGGCTGCCGGGCGCCACGTGACTCCCGTGATTCACCGCGATGAGATCAACTCGGGGGGAGGTTTTCCTGTCTCGGGTTCATCTTTTCCTAACCAACAGAAAATGTCATTACGAAAAAATGCAAATAATAAATATAAATTTTATGCTTTAAATCAAATCAAAATGTCTTTGATTCTTTTTGGTAATGTTCGATAAAAACTAATTGTTTTATTCGTTCGTGAAAATTTCAATGTTTTTTAACAAGACATAGTTTCTATATATTTTAGATTATTTGACAAAATGGTCGCTCAATCTTTTGTTCCGTAATTTCAAAAAAATAGACAACGGAACAAGCAGCCCCTTTGTATATTCTTACATCTGAAGAATGGTATATTAATAAACTCGTAAAGAAATCCTGTATTAAGAAATTTTAAGTTATTTAAAACAAAATTTACACGAGCTCGATATTATCTAAATGGAACTTGCTCTTTATAAAAATACATCTAAAAAAAAATCTCGAATAATTATCTATCTAAAAAAGCATCTTCCGTTATTTTCTATCGGCCTTTTAATTATTTTAACCACGCAACGATTATGTTTATATCTAGTTTCTTCTTATTTTTAGAAAAGAGTCTGGGAGGTTACTACGAAACTTTTTGTTTTTGGCAATATAGATTATTTTTTATGGAATAATTATTTTTATTAAAAAAAAAAAAAAAAAAAAAAATTTATATATTTATTTTTTTCTTACTTGGTCTTGCGATCCTTCACAAGAAATTAAAAGATACGAGTGAGAAAAAAAACAGCCCGCTCGCCTGACGATTAATAAAAAAAAAATAGAAGGGGGTAATTCGGGTTTACTATTCTATATATTCACAAGGTGTGAGATATATACCCTACATTATTTGCCTAAATCTTTTAAAAATATATACATTTGTATTTTACTAATTAATAGTATTAGCTCGGGTAATTCGTAATCACTAGGAGGTCGAGAAATCAGCAAAAAGTTAAACATTTATTTTAAATATTAACTGTCTCAAACATTCAGAGGCCTGGAGTCAGAGGTCCCCTCTCTACGGCCCTGTTTAGCTTTTGTGAACTTATGAGTGTATAATATGCTTTGAATTTAAAGAATATTTAAAAACCAAGCATGGAATTTTACTTGTTTTTTTATCTTCCACTTAAAGAAAATTTATTTTGATAAATTAAAAAAAAAAATTATTTCGATAAATTAATTGTTAAAAAAACATAAAATTAACAAAAATATTCTGGTGACTTTCCTTAAATATAATTTCTAAATTTAATTTTGTTTTTACACGTATTATCTGACAGTCTGGCTTAGGTATCTACCTTTTAGTAATTTATTTTTAAAATTTGCATTTTTGAATTCCAGTGTTGTTTTTTTTTCGTTAATTGATTTTTTTTTAAATAAATAGCTATATAATCATCCCAAATTTATAAATATATTTTTAAATCATGAGCCAAGATGATAAAAATAAAAAGGTTCTTGTTTAATGTAATTTAAAAGATAGGAAACTTCTTCGAATATATTACATTCGAAAATTTTCTGAGAAAATTAATTTCATTAAGTTATTTCTATATAATAAAGACATAATAATAAAAAAATTTCTAATAATATTGCTTACGAAAACAATAAAAATTAGTATTATTATTTTTCTAATATCCGATCATCTTTATCCAACCGAAAGATGATCACTAGTTTCACGTTTCTGTAATTTTAAACGACTTATTACTGAAATTATGGTCTTTGAGTGAGTAGTCAAACTCTAATACAGCTGCAACTTCTTAATCTTTAATTGGATTCTGAACAAAAAGTGAAAAAAAAAAACAAAAACAAAGCGAGAGCTTTCCAATTAGGATTCTTAAATATTAATCCGAAGAAAAATAACGAGTACATTGAAAATACCTTGAAAGGAAATAAAAAATTTGAAGAGAAAAATTTTGATATCTTTATATTATTTTAATATATAAAACGTTGGAGTTTTTTGTTATAACTCGTTTCTGATAATATAACTGGACCCTCTGACTATTGAAGAAGAGGTAGAGGTATCGCTTCACGTTCCAAGGGCCAGTGGTCACTTCCCTCCCTGAGCAGCAAAAAAAATTTATTTAAATAAATATGAGAAAAGTCTAAATAGTTATTAAAAATTTTATATTAATATTTCTGTCAGTCCATTAAAAAATACTAGTAAAATAAATTCGACTAATCTATTTATAGTAGTTTTTAGAATTTTAGTATTTTGAAGTAAAATTCCTTATAGAGGTGAAAAATTTTCTCTTCTTTCTCCTTTTTTTCCCTGTGAACAAATCTTCAGACATAGATAAAGAATGATAACAAAATAAACCCAAGTTTTTGTTTTTTCTTTAATTTTGGCTGCCT
This sequence comes from Anisolabis maritima, assembly GCA_010014785.2. NCBI lineage: Eukaryota > Metazoa > Arthropoda > Insecta > Dermaptera > Anisolabididae > Anisolabis > Anisolabis maritima. Next base: position 3,243 of record JAAAKE020154014.1, read on the forward strand.
ATGTCTCCCTACCCAGCCCATTTCCTAATAAATAAATTGGAAGGGGCCGTACCAAGAATTTTTCTTATACATATATATAGGGGAGTTATCACGATTTTTATAAAAACGCTTCAGGTAAAGTACTACTTCCACTTGTGGGAAATCAGCCAAATCTATGATTTTATGATGTACATGTGTAAAATTTGGTTGATCAATGTTAAAGCGTGTTCGAGTTAACGTGTTAACAAACACAAACACAGACGGAGAGACATAATTCGAAAAATGGCATTTTCGGAAGATCTAAAACGTTAAGAACGATCGAAATTTCGAGATCGAATTTTTGGACGATTACAATATTTTTCCTATACTATGTAAAGGTGAAGGTAAAAAGCATTTCACAGATATTTATTCCAGTACACGAAAGCACGAGCCTTGGGAAAAAATCACCAACTCCAAATTCAAGTTCAGTTAAAAGTCATCCAAAGATAGTTTGAGAAATTGAAAATCAAAATATATTTTTTGTTCTTATTTATTTTAATTAGTTCGGATAAAATGCGAAATTTTTTTCCAAAAGAATAATAAGGGCCTAATTAATTTTATAAAAGCATTTTCATTGAAATTCACATATTAATAATCCAGATTAAAAATTCCAAAGTGTTTTATTTTATTATTGTTTATCCACAAAAATTTTTTCCTAATATTTTGGTTCCGGTTAGTACTTTAATTTTAAACTATATTACATTAACAGGTTCAGTGGGTGTTCATTCTATTTACAAACTACCTGAATTATTAAGAAAGGTGACCTTGTCCTTCCTTTTCAATGATTGCTTGTTTGCAAATTGGGTTGCCTATTTCAAAGGCGTTTAAGTTGATGAGGCTACTGTTTGAAATTTTACTGAGCTAAATATGTATGAATACGTATAAATTCAATATTTAATTAAAAATAACTATTCAAATATTTAATAAAATTAAATCACAAATTAATTTAACTCTATAATCAGAATAAAATCAAATATTTATTTTAGAAGATGAAAATTAAATACGTAACTTAATTAATGTTAAATTCGAAAAATTCAATCATTCAGTGAACCGTTTACCTCCATCTAACGAAATGGTTGACTGAAATCTATTTATGAACCAATACACACACACATCTCAATTCCAACAGGCCATAACCATTTTAAGGGACTTTTATTTCTTTCTCTCTTCTCAGTAAATTTTTATAAATAAATAATTAATTCTAAATTCGGCCTCAGTAAATGAATCAATCCTAGGGGAGAATAATTTAAATTGATTTAATTACCGTGTAAGTGGTTTAGGTAGAGTACTTCATTGATGGGGAATATTTTCCGTTCCAGAACGTTTAATATAGAAGAAAATTTCCTGGCGGGCCGAATAAGATCGTCACTTAATGTTTCTATTTAATAACTAACCCATTCGCAATCAATATTATACCGAAATGTAAATGGCATCCTTGACGGTGTAAAATCAGCTTGTGACTAACTTCAGATTCAATTTGAATAAATTAAATTTTTTTAAATTGTAATCTGAATAAAAAAAAAAAAATAAATAAATAAATATTTTATCTTTCATTCATGTGAAAATAGAATAAATTCTCAAATTTTGTTAATTTAATTAAAAAATTTTAAAAATTCTTTTATAAGTAACTTCATGCATCACCTGAATATTAGTTTTTTATTATAATTAATGCCCCCTGCCTGTCCTTTAGAGAATATGTTTCATATTCTAAGGAACAAGGTTTCGCTTCCCGTTCCTTAAGGATAAAAAAGCTACAATTAATTTAAATAATTATGGGCAAAAAACGGTTATTATAATATTCATACGCCATTCATACCAGTCGCTGAAAAACGGTTAGAAAATGGCAGATGTCCCGCGCGTGACATCATAATCACCATTCGGTGAAATAAATTCTTGATTATTTGACGCTCACATGCTATAATTTGATTTTCATTGTAAATGATAGTTTTTTTTTAGCTTCAAAGTGAAAATGTTATCAAATTTCGGTATCATTGAGTTTTATGTAATGCCACCCATTCTATTTACACATTTACAAGTTATAAGTTCTTAATCATATTTAATATTTTTCTATTTCTATTCATTGAGAAACGAATCCCTCAAGGAGAGGAGGCGGCGAAATGGTCAACATTTACTTAATCTGACAAACAATCAACAAATATTTGATATGCTCCCCAAAATCCTAATGTAAACACATAACTTACCGATCTTATAATAATTTATATTATAATTTAATACCGCCACTTGTAAAATCTATTTTTTTAAATTTATTAACTATAACCATTGGGTTTAAAAGCCACATTGCAAATATAGTATATGAAAATACAATGAATAAGGACCTGTCGCTTAGCTCAGAGGTAAAGAAAGGTCTAACTTCATAATCTAAGAATCAGTGGTTCCCTTCTCGTCCTAAGCAACCATTTATATTGGCCATCAATGAATTTAAATAAATATGGACGGATAACTAGTATCGTAAATCTTATATTTATTGTCTAAAAGCCTCAGATGGTGAAAAGAAAAAAATATATTAAAATAGAATATATACTTCAATGACAAAATACAATAAAAAGCCTAGTAAAAACATAACTAATACTAAAATAAATAATATACAATAAATTGTATAGAGTACATAAATTAAAACTCAAATTCGCTCTGTCCTTTTGATGCAGAGGTAGAGGTCTCGACTCATGCACCAAAGGTCAGTTGTTCGCTTCCCGTCATTGAGCAGCAAAAATTTATTTATATGATATTGGTTACCAAGTAATATAAATAAATAAGAATGGAGTCTAAATGGCCTCAGATGCCAAAGAAGAATTTAAAAAATCTATTTTGTATGAACAAATAGGGCAATCAAATTAAGTAAAATAAATTTAATGTCAGCCAGTCTAGGAGCAAATTTAAAGAGGAAAAAATCATGCATGCATCCTTTTAATTGAATATTAAAATGATTCTTTTATCGCTCATATCGAGACCTTGGAGTGATTCAGTCCTAGGTTAACTTGATGAATATAAATACGCGTTTTTCTTTTATTGCTAATGAAACTCTCTCTGGTTATATAAATAAATAAATAATGAGTCTTAATTCCGAAAAGTGAATTTTTCATATTTTTTTTTTCAATTTTTAAAATACTTTAAATACAAATGGAATATGCCTCAAATTGATGTTTTTATACTATAAACAAAAGAAAGCTACCTTTTTCACGCATCATTAGAGAGAGCTTCTGAACCATGAGAGTTAACCACGAAAGAGGCGGAGTTTTACGGTCTTATAGATTAATCCTAACTAGTAATTAAATAGATTCTGCACGTAGTATAATATTAATTTGAAACTTTATAAACAAGGGTTGTTTTTCTAAATTAATTTTTCTAATATCTTGTTATAATTATTATTTTATTAGGTTATTAAAAAAAATTTCGTAATTGAATCGTCTCTTTTGATTATAAATTTTCTTTAATAATTAAAGAAAATTGAAAACGATCTCCTCGCCAATTAAATGAATCATCATCGTAATCATTAGCAATTTATATATCGTGGCCAATACAAACATCTCTCCTTCAGGTGGGGAGGTGTTTTCGCAAGAGGAGCAGATGCTTATCAAATGATCAATTTCCTTTTTAATGGTCGAATGATTGGCGTTGGATCCGGGAGCTGATCGTCTTCAGCATCCGCCGGACGTGCAATTAGTTCGACCCGGTAAAGATTCGCTTCAAGTGCAATCGTCCAAACATGATTATGACAATTGTTTTTTTTTTCATTGAAGTTCATTTGGAGCTTTTTAGAGTTAAAATAACTCAATTCACTTTTAATAATCATTTATTATACATTGTATTTGTAAGAATTGTATTATATTGTATATTTTAGTATTTGATTTAAAGATTCAAAATTATAATGTTATGAACAAGAAGAGTAAATAAAAAGAACCCAGGATAATTTAAATATTTATATTCATCAACGCGATGGCCAGCATGGGTCCAAGGTCAATTAATGTAAATCAAATTAAATTATATTAAATATGAATTTTGGCCATTCTAAGCTCCCTGACATGGTGTCCCGATTGACCACCCCTGTCACAACTTTTGTCTTTCTATATGACAAAAGTAATTCATTCATATCCATTTGCTTGGAGAGAATGGAAATTAAACTCTTGTCAACACCTTTAATCTTTAAACCATGAGGATAATTAAAATTTATAATAATAAAAGAAAAAGAAAATATTTTCTCGTAGGACACTATAAAAAATAAATAGAGCTACGTTTTTAGTATTATAGACCCCCTCCGAATAAGAGTGATACTTGATATAGGGAGGAAAATATGGTGGGAATTTCCAACGCCTGATTTGTTTGTGTATGAGCAGTGAGCGTCTCTCTTGGATGGACGTGCTCTAATCTGAAATATCAAAGAAGGAAGGTAATGGGATGTCTAATTTATATCTGATAGGACAGGAAATGTAACCAGGAGAAATATATTATAAAACAATTATTTAAACATATTTATTTCAAAACAAAAAAAAAATATAAAATTTTCTTATTTCTTATCCTTTTTTATTGCGCCAACTAATTAAAAACAAAAAATTACACAGAAATATTTCAGCTGATTATTATTATATCTACATGTATATTTAATTCTTTCCAATTGTCGGCGTTTCGGGCACAGATCGGGCCCTTTCTCAGAATATATTATAGTATTTAAATGTCCTGAGGAAGAGTACATTTGTGTCCAAAACGTCGGGAATTGGGAGAGAAAAATTATGCATGGAGAACAAAAAAAAAAAAAAAAAAGAAAACTAAACAAACCACGGTTTTTGCGAAATTCCAAATGAATCGTCCTAATTTGCTTTTTTTTTTGTATTGTAATATCTATATTTCGGATTGTTATTTTTGTTCAAAGAGCGATTGATCCCCTGATTCTTATTAAATGCTTAGAGCCAGGAGAGGTAGATTCCGCGGTGGCCCTCGGGGGGATTTCCGCCGCGGATCGCTGGGCCGTGACGGCCGGCCTTGGCAACCTTGAACAGCCAACAACAACAACAACAACAACAACAACAACCCTCCTCAGGCGGTTCCATCTTTCTCTCTCTCCTCCAACATCTATCTACACAAGTGAACAATAAATAAACGCAAACACGAACACACTCAAATGAACATCCGCTCGTCTGCAGTTGCAATCCGAATCATCTCCGTGCGAATGCATGCAAACCTAATTATATCGGGAGAAAAAAAAAACTCTTCTTTCGAATACAATGAAGTTATAACATGTTAATTGTTTTCTATTTGCTTTGGTTGTCTTATTAATTATGTGATTATTTGTGATGACTATGAGTTTAAAAATTTTATTATAATTGGAATGAGATAAAAATTATTTTTTCTAAAAAAAAAATTTTTTTTATGGCCTTTTTTATTCCATTTAGACTCTTTATATGACAGCAAAAATAAAAGATACTACTTTCTAAGAGAAATGAAATTTTTAACTCCTATATATTAAGGAGTTAGAGATGACCGGTTCTTGCGCTGTGAGTTTTGGTGTAGTGGTAAGCACATCCAAAAAAAAGGGAGGTCATGGTGTGAGGTGCTGTCTCTTCCCAATCATTCACCTTGCAAACATGAAGTCTAATTAAAAGTAAGTCCTGTAAAGTAAGTTGTGAAGAGACAACTGTTCAAGCTTATTTAACTAAAAAAATAATATCGAGAGTTGGTCCACACATTTGTACATGAGATCGAATCTAAGAAAGATTTTGAATCAAAAAAATGTAATAATTTTCTTTATCCTTTCCAGTTTTCACAATGCCAAAGCAATAACAATTTTTTTTAAAATTCAGAATCAATCAAGACTAATTCTATCTCTAACGTATATCATATGTGTCAGGGGCTGACACGTTTTATGGTTAGGTACTTTCTTGAGGGAATATCATTTCAACCTAAGTTGACCTTTCAACTCCAAATAAAAGTTTAGATTATTTATTACCTCAATCTATCAAATAAAATGATTTTTTTTTTATTTAAACACCCCTTTTTGAAAGGTCATTAAGAAAATAATTATGTATTTATTTTTTTGAATTCCAACATTTCATTGAAAAAATTTTTAATTTATAATTGTAATGGGAAATTATAGATTTTATCGATTGGCATTTAACAGAGATGATTTTATTATTTAGGTATCAAAAAATGACTTCTGGCCATGATCCTCTCCTTTGCCCATTTACTCTGTAAAATTATACATTAGCATTCAACTTATAACTCTTATTATTTACAAATAACTATGTATTTTTAATTTGTATTGTAATTTCATTTCCGTATCGTTTATTTCTATTAATTTAAACCAAGTAGTGAAAAAATTTCCTGGTAGGGAATTACTACTTATGGATTACGAATTATTCAAATTTTATTATATTTTAGGCTTTTTCTCTATTTTCTGACGATGGTGAAATGTATTTTTTTAATAATTAAATTGCAAAAAGCACGAAATGTTGAAGAGAGCACCAAGTAAGAGGACTCATGATCTCAACCAAAGGAAAAAATTAATAACATAAAAGTAGCATTTATAGCAAAATCATTAATTTTATAATTTATTAATATACCAGCGACCTTCCTTATTAAATGTTTATGAAAATTTATTTAAATAATTTAAACAATTTTAATTAAATGGGAAATTTAAGGTCCACATGGGGATTAAACCTACATTGTCTGGAAGTCTACGCCCTTGGGTATTTTAAACTACATATAAAGTGCCACTTACGAGTTTAAATCACAGGGTAAACTAGAAGTTCTCTCGAATTCTGAAAATTTCATCAAAATAGCGAAAGCGATATTTACAAAAATTTGGAGGGAATTATTGATAGAAATTCATCAAGCAGGAACTTTTAACTAATTGACAAAAGAGGCAATTAGAGATTGCAATTCAAGTCTATTGTCTTAAATAATAAAGTGAAATTTTAAATTTGAAAGAAGTAGGTTATAGGTATATAGTATAAACCTCTCAGAGAGGAATGTTCGAATTAGCGAGGATCTTATTTTATAATTTTCTGAGTTGCAAAGAAAAATTCTAAAAGGAAGAATTAATAAAGCATACTAGAATAAATATTCAAAAATATTTGATTTAACTTCCCTTGGAAAAATTCTGAGGGCGCCTGAAGGTCTACAGGTCTACAGACCTCCCTGAATATTATAATTATCATATTTTTTATTCAGTTTTCTTAAAATTCACAATTAATAAATTTTAAGAATTTTATTAATTCTTCGAATAGATGAAGGGGGGGGGGGGGCGATGGCATCTTTGAGTAATCTAAATTTTAATTTTCAGATGAATCAAATTAGAACGAATAAAAAATGTGTGATTTACAACTTCTCAAAGAAACTTCAATTTCCATTTTCATCAATCTCATAAATACATAAAGAAGTTGTTATATTAAATCATGAAAAAAGATCGGTGATTTGATATTAAAAATTAATGTGAAATTTTCTTAATTAATTCAAATTATTCATGATTTTTCACTGAGAAAAATTTTATTGAAAAAAAAAACACATCGGATGATTAACAAGTGACAAAATCTCAAATGGTAAAGGTTTGTCAACAAATTTGTCCAAAAATTTAGCCAAATGAATTTTTTGATTTTCCCTTACAACAATACAATATCATTGGGCGCAAAAAATTTGTATTTGGTTAGTTGAAGGTAGGCACTCCAAATGACTTGAATATCCATAGAAAAGAACCAAGGACAGCTCTAGAGGAGCTCTGGAGCATTTAATAGAAAAATCCATTAGTTGTCAACTTATATTCCAGCAAACAAACACAAACTACATATAATATACTATCCCCCTCAAAAGTAAGTGCACCACTTGTATTTTTTGTTTCGTCTATAATTAGAAGACCTACAAGAAATTCCAAATCATCGAATTCTATAATGTTTTACCTATTTTAAATTTATTATTTTCTGATTTAATGCAGGTCTTCTAATTAATATTACGATGGAACCAAAGACACAAGCTGTCCAATAACATTGTAGGGGGGGGGGGGGGGAGTGAATTTATCCAAATTTCAGCTTCCTATCTCTTCAAAACTCAAATGGGCTAAAGACTCTCTCCATCATTTAATTTAAATATTTAGAATTATTTTTCCTTTATCTATTATTCCATAACCTAAACTGGGAAAGTAAAAAAGTGTTAATTATTTGCAAAAAACAGTAAAATAAAATTTGTTTTGCAATAAAAATCACTTTTTCGAAATTTTTTGAATAATAGTTTTGTTATGAAAATTATTCCATAGCTACTACGTTTTAAACAATCAATCTCTTTTTCAATTTATTAAAAAAAATTATTTATCTCTGTGGCCGAATGAAAAATGACATTAAAAATACACAATTAAGTTAATTTAAACTCTCTAGCCCCTAAAGCCAAAGTCATCATTTAATTGAAGTTAGGGCGGTCTAGATCATTAAATTACTAATGATCACAAATGCCGCGACCGACGGAACACCCTGCAATTAGGACGATTATGAACGGGTTGAAAAATCATATTCATTTGTCAGCGATGGTGATTTTAAATCAAAATTCCATTCTACACCAGGCACTCAGTCTCCAAATTGACCCCAAACCCATTACTCTTCCAATATGTTTCACAATACAAATACATAAATAAATTATTTATAAATTAAATCACTCATTTGAAAATAAATTTTTTCTAGAAGTTTATTGACAGCACGTCGATGATGTCACATAAGGACTATTTTCATATTTAATTTAGCATTTACATTCATGTTCATATTAGCCTAAAAATTGGCTTAATTAACATATTGTCCAAGAAAGAGAGAACTTAAAATATTTTTTATTCTACTACCAAAGGTCAATGAATATCTTACGTAAACTATAACAATCAATGTCACTAAAAATAAATGGACACTTGCCAGGATTTTCATTTGGGGAGGGTTCCAAATAAAAATTTTTTCTTTTATGTTCATTAGAGTTGGTTTTTCTCTTTTTGCAAGTGAAATTCAATTTAAAATTATTACTTTTGTCATTTTATTAAATATTTAGATTGATTTTTCCAATTTTTTTGGCTTTGGGAGAGGACCCGGCTCTTCTACCGCCTTGAATACGGCCCTGTCGTAAATATAATTTTTGATAAAAAATAATAGGCGTTTCTAGATATGAGCTAATTATTTAAACTATATTTAAGTTTAGGATTTAATAAGTCAAAGTATTAATATATTATTTATTAAATGCCTTTGATTTATGTCCTAATGGCGTCCATCTCTGAAAGGAAGGAATTATTAAAGCTTGAAGATGGCTCTAAACAATATATTTTATGTAAATAAATTGATTAATAAAAATATCTGGTTCAGGCGTAACAATAGGTCCAGCAGGACCCGCCAAGCGGTTAGGTCCCTAGGTCTTTATATAAATATAAATTTCTTCTTTGAAGCTTTCTATCTGCTTATATACAATACAAAAAAATTTTATCTAAAAATACCTATAAAAAAAAAATTATTAAACATTCTTTACATTTTGATAAATTGTACAAATCCAATAAGAATTTTCCATAAATAAATAATTTAAAAATTATAATCCAAGTAGGATGAAGTTAAAAATTTATTTTTTCATTTCTCCAGACAGGCTTTAAGAATTCTTAAGATTGGAAACTTTAATGCGCGTCTAAGAAAAAAAAAAAAAACTTGACTTTTTAGGCGTGGGTTAACTAAGGATGTCTCTGGTCCAAGAAGATCATACATCACACATAGAGGTAATCGCAAGCAAAAAGACTCAAGAGAGAGCGTGTGCAAAGATGTCGGAATTTTAAGGAACCTGTTCCTGCGCCTTGCTAAAACAAACGTACAAAAAAAAAACATTACCTTTGGTGAACTTGAAGCGGTCAAGGGTAGAGGTCATGAAATTTCCTTTCGGGGCGTGTTCTCCGGATGGACCCTCAAGAAGAAGAGGTACTCGTTCCTGACTGGTCGTGTTTTACGCCCACCTTCCTCTGTCACCTCAGCCGACCTGTAACAAGAATCCACGACACATTGTTACTGCACTGCTGACAATCTACAAGCTTGTATCAAAGCGTTTATCATCTCTCCAACTTAAGAAATATATTTCTATTTCATTCTTCTTGAAAGAGAAATTTGACATGCTATTTTTTCTAGAAAAAAAATAGTTTGGAATTTTTACAATGAGATTCAAAATTTAATGGAGTCAATAAATAAATAAGGGAATTGTTTAAATTATAAATGAGTCAATGATATCTGCATTTGCAATCCAATTCAAATGCTAATCTTACAGAGAAAAATAAATACATTGAATCTTATTGTATACGAGTATATCGTGGTCTTGGTCATAAAGAACAAGTGAAACAGAACAATAGGATTAAAAAATAAAATACTGTTAATCAAATCAAATGTTAAATAACATTTGTTATTGCCAGCGGCCCTGGCCTAGAAGAGGAGCATCTCTGTTAAACAAGGTGAACCTCGGATAGGTAACCACAGGGAAACCAGAGAGTTGGACGGTCGCCGGTTGCCATCGATACGATATTTTATCTTAACACATTGAACTTATATACAGCCAAGTTGGCCTCAAATGCCAAAATTGACGTGAAATTGAAGTAAAAAAAATTTATTTTTTGAAAATTTTATTAAATTTTTTATATTAATAAAAATAAACTCATAAGTTTGAGAGGAAGGGGTGTATAATAAATAGTATGTGCGATAAAAATTTATAATTTAATTTAAAGAAGTATTCCTTGAACCCTGGAGCAAAGACAAGAGAGTTTCTTGTGGGTTCGATTCCCGTCCTGAAAAAAATAATTATCTACCAATTAGTTTAAATAAATATGAGTGGATAACGGTAATCGTTAAATTGAAATGTGATGAAAATTTATCGTATATATCAGGGGTGGGTAACTGGTTTGTTCTACTCTTCTAAAAAAAAGTGATGGCGATCTACCTATTCAATTATTAATATTTTACAAAACTTAAAAAATATATATATATATATATATATATATATAAGTGAAAGGTAGAGATGAAGTTAAAACAAAAAATATTTATTCTCTAAAATAATATTTATTTAACAAATACCTAAAAAAAATATATGTGACAAATGATTTTATTATTGAGTATTTCGGTTGTTTGCAATCAATTTTTGTTTCAAATGTTCACGATCGACCTTTTCGATTGACCGTGATCTACTTGTTGGCCACCCCTGATCTATATTTAAATGACCTTTGATGATTAAAGACAAAAAATAAAATTCTAACTTCATTCCTTCTTGATTCTCATCTTTCTTCAATATTTTTGAAAAATATTAAGTTTCTTAAGTTAGAGAGTCTTGCTTCATGATCTGAGTCACTGATTCGCATCCCGTCTTGAGCGATAAAATGCATTTAAATTATATTACCTATCAATTAATTTAAATAAATATGAAAAGAACATATATGTCCTCAGATATCGAAAAATAACTTAAAAAAAAAGTTTCTTGAGTTTGCTTTATTATATAGCTTTTTGAAAAAAATTTCTATATTTCTAAGATTAATTGCAAGAACGATCTTGAGGGACTAAGATGTGAAAAATCCTTTGGAAGGTATCAACAACAACAACCAAAATGATATTATTTTATATAAATAATAAATTATATATATATATTTTATATAATCATATATAATGTGGCCAGCTCGTCCTTCGCAGAAAATTCATATATACACATGAGAAAAAGATAGAAATATAGAAGTATATAGAAAGTTAGGCATTACAACGATAGTGATAGAGAAGAGAGGCAAGTGAAGATAGGCATATAAATATTTTAAGTAATAAAAATAACAAAGGTAACAATATAAATATAAATAAAATTAAATTAAAAAAATATCGTATGTATGAAATAATGTTAAAACATATAATTAATATTTATTAATATCGGCCTCGGCAGTGGCATATTTTTTGGAATTAATAAATATTAATTATATAATTTTATTTTATATATAATATTAACATAAAATGCAATGATCTACAAAGCCAATAGATACAAAAAAAAACTACAAATTTAATGAAAAATATAAGAATTCATATTAATTTATAATATATTAAAATATTGGAAAAATTTTTTTAGTAAAGGACAAATAAAATAAATCCAATATTTTCCAACTTAAGTGTCTTTATATTATTCCTTTTCTCGGGAGACTTTTCAGCTACAACTGCAAGCCTTCCTCAGCCCAGGATGCTATTCAGAGACTTGTCTAGTTTAGATTAAAAAATTACCATCATTGTAATACATCATTTTGGATATCTAGTAGTATTGAATGAGTGAGATGGGTGAATTGGAGTTGGAAGAAACCACCAGATATCCAAAAAGATATAGAATGATGCTAATTTTTGAATCATAAAGCTTTGTAAAGCATTCTTGCCTGAGGAAGGCTTACAGTTGCAGCCGAAACGTCTCCAGAGAAATAATAAAAAGACGTTTAAGTTGGAAAATATTGGATTTATTTTATTTTTTTCCACATTATAAGAAGTTAACATTCTTATCAGCAACTCTCCGATCTAGAATAGATAGAATTGCATTGTAAGATTTTTCTTTGGAACGAAATATTATTTTAAGAGAGGATGTAAGTTTATTTTGGTGGTCTGTCCCTCTAAAAATACCCGTGGAATCGATAGGGAGTGGGCAGAGACCGCAGGCGATGGCCAACGCCCTCATCTCCAGTAAGGGTCACTCCACTCCCAGGGTCGATGTGCAGCAGCGACTCACTTCGCTCCGCGCCCGCCATCGCGGATCATTCTTCCTCATTGGAAAGCCTATCTTTTACGCTTTGACAGTAATACATTCTCGTTTGTCATTAATTGACTCCAATCACGGTGTCGAAGAAAAGAAGAAGAGAAAGAAAAAATTTCCAAGGCTCATCAATTTGCCTTAATATATTTACAAACGTCGCCTCTCATGTTGTTATAATTAAAACATGAATTATTTTAAATTAAATAATCATGCAAGATTACATTTTAAATATTTAAATATACAATTTAACATTTATTTTTTGAATCTGATACAAATTTATGGAAATTTTCCTTGAGATAAGAAGAAAGTAATTGATAAGACCACCAAAATATGAACATTTGTTTGATTGAGAGGACAGAAAAGAAGTCAATTATTATTATTATTTATTCATAGAAACGATTGATAAGTCAGTAGTATTATAATTATAAGTAAATATATTTGAGAGAGAGGTTTCAACACGGAAAACAAAATTCTGAAGGTTAATGAAAGAGAGAGAAGAAAGTCATTCTAAAGTATCAGCATTAAGAGAAAACACGTACGGGAAGTAGTAAAGGAAGCACAGTCTTAGTCCGAGCAATTCATAGTCATTAACGTATTCAACGTATTGAAATGACCTCCTGAATGTGTCGAAGTTAGTTTATGAAATAAAATTTTTTAAGTATTCGTTAAAGGCTGGAATTTTATAATTTGGAAATAAAAAATAAAAGTGTAGCAGCCTTTTTATTATAAAAGTGATTTTATTTCACCTGTTTGTACCCATCGTTTTGGCAAAAGAAGATGCCTTTTGGTTTCTCAGGCGTTAAAAACACTCGAACGAAAAAATTCTCTTTAAAAATAAACAGACATGTATGCTCAGAAATTTGGTACCAGTGATTTGATATGTAAATTAGAGAAGTAAGATTAATAATTTTACCAAAAGTCACTAAAGACAATTTGTACAAAATCTCTCAGAGAGATAAAGATTAATAAATATTAATAATATAAGAAGCTTCTGTCCTTTTGATTAAAGACCTCCTATCTTAATTTGGCTCGTTACCGTCCTGAGCGATAAAATTCAAATTAAATTCATTTCCAATATATGAACGGATAAATGGAAAAATTATAATAATTATCGTAGGGCAAAAAAATAAATATATTTTTGAACGAACCTCTTTTTTATGTAGAAATACAGACGTTTTTTCTTCTTATATGAACGTTATATCAATATACAGGATTTTATAAAGAATATAACTTTGCTAATTAATTATTTTTTATATTTCAGGGGTCATGAAACTTTCATATACCACTAAAATATATTTAGTGAATATATGAATTCCTCATTAAAAGCTATTATTGTTATGACTTTCATTTAGAGATGCTAAATTTATAACCATAATTTAAAAATTTACAACATTCATAGAAGGAATAGAAAGGAATATATCGTTCGACTTATAAGGCAGAAGAAAATCTTTTAAATTAAGGCCTGGAAAAAAAAATCTTAAAAGCTCAATTTGTCTTTGTTACTGTTCACAAATGGTAATACTTTACAAAACTCTGTGATTAAAAAAATAAATTTGATTCATTTTGTTGTATATTTATCATTTATATTGATAAAATAAATTAATCAATTTTTTTTAAATAAATGTCTCATCTAAAGATTAATGTCAATGTATAATACATACATGGGATGACACAGGTGTTGGAGTTTATACTCGCTTATAACCTAACCTTCGAGCTTGCTGAAGTTTCTATACCAAAATAACTTTATTGTTCCTTTAGGGACGATTTTGTCACAAAAGTTATTTAGATTTATAAATATCATTTCTCTTCACAGTTAATTTTATCTTTTTAATCATATAAAATTTCTATTCGCAGATTTAATATAGAATGTTAAAAGTTTTGTTGTTTTGATTATTTTTAGACAGATTATAGATTATTCTGTCAATTTAGAAGCGATTAATCTTCAAACCGATTAATTGTTGACTACCGGTTATTTGACGTTAATAATCGGTATATCTCTAAAAATAAATATCTACACTGAGGTATAAAAAAATTGTCCTTTCTCTTCTCTCTCTCTTTCTGTATGTGTACGTGACGAGTCGCATGATTTATCGAATTCTAAGATGATTTTTATGCAAAGAGTTAAGTTGATTAGTTTTTTGTTTTCACTAATTTACATGGGGGAAGCTTTTTACTATTCTCTCGTAATTTAATCTAAAAATGTTTCTGTAATTAAATTCTGAGACTTATAATAGAAAATATAACATATTATTATATTAATGACATTTTAATTTCTATTATAGATAATAAATTTTGAATTTAATTTATTATTTACATATACTATTTTGCGTTAAATTAATTTTTTCAAAAAAGTAAAGGGCTTAGGTCAAAATAAAATACAAAATTTATAAGCAAATATTCTGTGAATTTGACTTAATTAAAAAAAAAAAACGAGAGTTCAATGAGAATTTCATAAACCCGCTATCACATACCAAAAACTAGCCTTTTAGGATTCAAGAGATCATAAAACATATTAGAAAAATTTGGACTGATTCCTAACATTAGAAATAGGAAACTAACTAAAAATAAAAAATATTCTGCTCTTTTTTTTTCAAAATTAAATGCTGAATATATATAAGAAAAAGTAGAAGCATCGTTATCCTTAAGGCAGCTACATACATGGAAATACCTAACAGGGGTATAGGAAGGAACGTGTATAATACTTTATTTCTAATTTTAGGTCAATATCAAAAAAAAATCCTTTCAGAAAAGATTATTATCTATTATTTTGATTTTGAATTGGATTTTAAAGTTTTTGAAAAAATAAACGGAGTGAGAATTTCATTGACATGCTAATATATAGCAAAAGCTAGGACTAGGATTAAGGAGATTGTAAAACAAAAATTTGGACTGATTCCAAATAAGTCAGAAATATAACTAAAATATTATAAAAATAATAGGTACACTTAATATAAATAAATTTATATTTTTGCTTTTGAATTTCAAGAAAGCTAAAAATAGAAAGAGAAAGAAATAAAAAGAGATCATTGAGCGGCATTGTGTTTTTTTCTTATCCACTCTATGAAAATTATCACCACCTGGAGGAACGGACAGGCACGTCCACTCTTACTTATAGCCATCAAAAATATTAAATTTCTGCTGTCATAGGGACGTAGACATAGCGCGCGAAATGACGATTTTTCATCTTCAATTCAAACAGAACAATGTTTATTGATAAAAAGATGAGATGAGTTTAGGAATCCTGACTTGGAAATGAAACAATTGCGGTGGCCGGCTGTCGGCTGGCCTTGACCTCACCGAGATGCGAACCTGGCGCCACTGCGCCAATGCCCCCCCTGGTCACCAGACAGACATTCCGAAAGGATTAAGGAATAGGATTCTTTATGGCACGCAATAACAATTCGTAATGCTACTTGTTCTTCCACTCAAGAAATAAATATTTTGTCTTCTTCTTGAATCTTGATGAATTCATGCAATTTTTTTCATTTTTTATTTCTCGATAGTTATTTTTGGAAAAGACTATCATTATTTGCCTTTTAATGTATGATATCAAAGCTTCTTCTTTTAAAAAATCATTGTAACCAAAAAAGGCCATAATTTAAGTAGATTTTTAATTAATATAATGATCCAATAGGCGGATTGTTTGAAATAAGCATAGAAAATTTTCTCCCATAATAATTTTCAAAAAATAGTGGTTTTCGGTTAATATTTTTTCATTTTATATAGAGATATTATTTGATACACTTTCAATACCTTTTACAAAGAAGTTTATCGCCTGTTCCTCGTGGGAGAACTTCAATACACCAGGCCTGACCCAAAACACAATTTCCATGATCTTGTTCTTTGACAGTTTTTGTTGGGCTTTGGCTTTGACGGGATATGACGGACATGCTTTGACTAGAAGTGATATGCAATACTCATGTTTCATTCTCTGTGACGATATGGCTCAACAACTCATCGTTTTCCTCATTATAAAGAGTCAAAAAGGTCAAGGCACTGTTCAATCTCTTTTTTTGTGGTCCCCTGGAATGTTTTTTTCTTTTGGTACAAGAAGCACCATCAACAACAGGCGACAAACTTTTGAAGAACGTATTGAAAGTTAAATTCTAAGATATGACAAGTGCTTAGGCAAACAAGGAAACCATGTGGAGAAATAAAAGAAAGTATAAAGAATCTGAAAGTAAATATGTTTCAAAAATATATTCAATTTATTTTTATTTTTAAATCAGACCTTACTTAAAAAATTGCCCTCGTATCCCTAAAGACTATCACACATTTGGATGTAGTGCGATCTTTCCTGATGCGACAATCAATTCAAAATAAATGTCAAAACTATTATTTTTTAATTAATTACTTAATTTAAATTATAATTCTAACTATTTAGAATATTTTAGTTAAAAATCTGACGTGATAGGTCCTAAATAATACATACATCAAGTAACATATGCTTGGGTTATAAATGCAAGTAAATGTTCAATATTTGGGGCATTATGGACATCTTCGGTTCGTTTTGGATCTCTATACAAAGAAAAATTCAGATATGAATAAACTTCCCTTTAGAGATAAAGGGATGTTATTTTTCTCTTTTATATAGATAGATAGAATTATTCCTCCTCAGATGCCAAAGACTAAAAGAAAAAAGCTTTGTGAAGATATAACCCGGTATTATGAAAATAAATGCAAGCTTTTAGACTATTTTACTTCAACATAAAAGTAGAATAAAAATTTACATCTTTTTCTCGAAAATAAAAAATAAAAACTTCCAGTATATTATAATTTTATTTTCGCTTGAATTTTACAATATCAATTTATGTGAACCTTCTAAGAAGCTTGCATTTCATATTATATACAATTCCACTTTTTTTTTGTTATATTTTTATGATGCAATATTTTTTCTTTATTTCTCTCTCACCATCCCCCCCCCCCCTCTCATAGAAGCATCAGATTTCCATTTTTACCCTGTGGCACTCTGTCTTTATTTCTTGAGTGTGAATAGTACTTAATTGATTTCCTCGAAAGTCTTTTCCTATGCCATCCAGATCGTTAACATTAACGCGTTCTCGTCAGGTTTGCTCACCTTTTCTGACCTTTCTGTTGAACCCAACCTCTTAGTCTTGCTCTTGGTCTAATATCTTCGACACGCGGATCCGCCCCAAACCCAGTGTAGCCAGTAATTTCCTTTTAGCTGATAAGTGATCCTTCTCAAAGCAGCTTTATCTTTTCTTATGCGAAAAAATAGCCTTCATCTTGCTATAAACTTATTGCACACATACCTATCCATTTAGACCTATCTATCTATTATATATATAGACAATGGATGATTAATTTACATATATCTTGGATGGATTAGCAAACACCAGTTTGTAAATAGATATTATTAAAAGCTGCATTTATTCCTTCACAAAACGGGACATATTATTTTTTTAGCGAACGGACGATATGGAGAAGAACCGTATGAGTTTAAATTTTCAAGTTTTAAAAGCGTTAAAATAACATTTGGCGTTGCTGTCTAAATCCGTTCCAGGAGTGACATTTCCTCCTGTCAAGGGGTTGGTTGGTGGTTGTCTTTTGAGTTGGCAGCGCTTAAACCTCTGTTAAACCATCCCCCCTGGATCGCCTATTTTGAAATATTAAAAAATTTAAGGGAATATAAGTTTGGATAATTCATAGCATTCATAATTATTTAAAATTGTTTTCATTTATTTATCAATGAAAATGGAGAAACATCGGAAATATTTAAAATTAAGATGGGTAAATTCATAAGCGATTTATATTACATACTATTTGGAGTTTTTTCTTCAAATTAATTAATAAAGAGTATGGAATATTTAAAGGCAAAAAGAGGCAATTGCCCTAGGCCTATTTCTAAAACTTTTTATATAATATAAAAAGTTTTTATTTTAAAAATAAATTATTTCTTTTAAATATGGAAACAGAAAGAGGAAACTGTTTTTCGGGTTTCTGGACAAATGCTTAAAATAGGCCAGTGGTTAGTAGTAGTAGTAGTATTCAGTATAATTTCGGAAATAAAAAAATAAAGTTAGATTTCCGGAGATTATTATCAAAACTTGATTAAATTAATATACCCTTACAATTGCTATTTTGGTCGAGAAAAATTCATTTAATAAAATAGAACTTAACAAAATAGAAAACATTAAAAATTTAATTATAATAAATTCGTTAAAATATGAAGTGAACATTTCAAGATTCACATCTTTTAGGGCTCCCCTTATTATGAAAAAGACAGATTTTATCTACAACTTATAATTACCTCAAATAATAATAAAATGAGAGAAATTCACTTTTAAGCCTCAGGGCCTAAAAGAACAAATTCGACCCTCAACTTTTTATATTTCCAAATTCCATTTTCTCTCTCTTTCTAGTATGTTGAATGAAGCTTTTGATTGGATTCGCAGTCAATTTTTTTTTCTTGTTGGCATGTTTTGTATTTATAAATTAAGTCCTCCAAAGTCAAACAAACTTCAAGGAATAATAAGAGTCTTAAGAAATCAAAGTTTTCTTTAACCCGGCCCGGGTAGTATAAAAAAGGCACACGAGTGCGCATTAAATGGCTCTTAAAATTAACTCAGCCTCAAGTTCGGCGCGCTTTGATGCAGGACTCCTCTATTATAGCACTGTTAATGAGATTAACTTTATTTTGTTGTGGTCAGATCCATTTTAATTGAAAATTAGAAAGTCCGAAGGCTTTCCTAATTTGAGAATAATTATTTTTTTATCTCAATAATAGTTAATTTATTAATTTAAATTTGAATAGTTTTTTTTTAACCTAATTAGTGTCAAACTGGAAAAAAACTTAATTTCATTCATTTATATTTTTAAAATAGATATTTTTAAGTTAATTAGCTCATTGGATGAAAAAGTAATTTACTAATGAACTTGTCTAAATTTTTTTAATAAAAAATCTTGAACCTTTTTTTTTCTATGTGATAGATACAATAGTGGTTTGTTTATTCGGACAGTTTCTTATTTTACTGAGACGAGTTTACTTAGGCGCCAAGGCGTCGGTTTCATATTATGGGAGGGATTTTTCCAAGAAGTACCCACAATGAGAATTAAGTTATATCAATCTCAGAGGTTATTTATTCTCCAATATAAAGAGAATAAAATTATTCTGCAAATTAAAAGATTTTTTTAATTTAAATTAAAAAAAAAAAAAAAGTTTTATTACAATATTATTATATTTTCCATCGATCATACAGGAGAAAAATAGATGATCCCCACCGTGCATTTTTTCATTTCTCATAACTCTTGTTTTTAAAAAAGAATCTAAAATTTTTTAATGATTTAAACCTTGAGAAAGTTTCTGTTAAAAATTTTAGTTTTTTTTTTAAGAAAAAAAATAAATAAATTTATAAAACATGGAAAATGTAGCGTATGGATTAGCTATTTTCCCCTTCTATAAATCGTATAAATTGTAATAATATAAGTTTAACCTTCATAAGAAATATTTGATATGGAAATATAACAAAATTTCTAAGAGATTTTATCCTTTGAATTTTTTCCTTTCTGAATTCCAAATAATGAAAAAAAAAAAAATAAATTTCCCCTTTCAATTCCTATTCCCTTAGGTGGATTTTCGCCTCCCTTCCTGTATTTTAAGAGCTGATCACGCATCTCTAAAATTTTTTTATGTTTATGTCCCTTCCTCTCTTTTGATGTTATTCGATCGAAACCCAAGAAACTTAAAACTATATGATTCAGTGTTTGTTACAGGTAATTTCTTATTTCCCTTTTGTATATATATATTTTTTCTATTTTAATATGGCACTTTGAGTAGATAAACGGGAAAACCTAGATGGCCTTTTCGGCCAAATAAAATAAAATGAATCTATCTTAATATGAAAATATTTGTTTTTATTTTTAAAAGACATTATGTGTTATTAAGTTATTATTAAATATCTATTTTTGTATTCTTATAATTAATTAAGTTTTCTTAATATCATTTTGTTTATGTTCATCGTTTTTATATATACACTAGTTGACTGCAAAGAATTAGGAAAAAGAGTGACGGAAGAAGAAACAAACTGTGTAGACAGATTTTGAAGAAACTGTGACATATGGACAAAATGGGAAAGACTGACTAGACTCAAGAAAAGAGAAAAGAAGGAACTTATAAATATTGTAAATAATCTAACAAAAATGTAGGCTAAATCCTAAATTTGGGATGAGAGGAATTTAAATAAAGAAATATATATATACACTTGTTTTATAATATGGTTTTAAACACAATGGACATAAATGTAAATCTCCAAGCTATCAGGGGCATAGGAATACTTCCTTTGCACACGACCACAGAAGAATAAAGTTCTTAATTTCAAGATCCACAAAATCTAAAAATTTAACTAGCTAAACTATTTTCCAAAGTCCTTATTTATTAATAGAAGAAAAATTAAATTATTTAAATAATAAAAATTGAATACCAGGAAATTGAAAATAGGGTGCCAACTTGAAAGAATAAAAAACATCTGTTTTTTTATTTATTATACTACGATTATTAAATAATGAAAGATGCAATCATCAAATTCGATAAAAAAAATAACTGTAATATTCATATTGCGCACACCACAGGATGTCTCGGTGGGAAAGCAGAAAACTGACACATGGAAATAAAAAGAGGGTGGAAATCATCGGAGAAGAAAATCCCAAATTTCAATTTTGTTACTTAGGAAAAGGGAAAGAAATAACATTCCAAATAAGTTTGAGAAAATAACATAATAAGTACTACTCCACTTTTAAAATTTAAATTAAATTACACAATGTTTCTTTCAGCTTATTCTTCCTTCTATTTTTATTTATATTTATTATTATTTTATTTCTATTAATCATTAAAAGAATGGAAAAGAAGAAATGTTAACCGTTACAATAATTTTATTTTTGAAAATTGGAAATTTTAACAGAGAAAGAAGCAGGCAGCATAAGAAACCTTTACGTAATTAAAACCCTCAAGAAATTAAACCCGAAAAACATCAGGGTTTTAATAGCTTAGAGGCTTCTCACCTAGCTGCTCCTTCCTCTCTATAATACACCAGCCACTATACTACTTCTCATTGGGGAATTAGATAAATGTGTAAGAACGTTTTTTTTTTTATAGACTTTGGCTGCAGATTTTACAAATTTCACATATTTATAACTGTAAATATTCAAATATCAAAGGCTCCAACGGGAGTTGAATATTGGAAAATGAAAATGCAAAATATAAAATTTTAAAGTCTGCCTCACAAAAGTCCTTTTCACCATATAAGACCATTTAGACTCCGTACTTTTTTTATTTATTTTAATTGGCAACCAATATAATACAAATAAATTTTTATCGCTTAGAACGGGAAGCAAACTGGCTTTTGGTAGGCAAGAACTCTAACTCTGCATCAAAGACCAAGGAAAAATTTTTTTTCAATTATTTAATTAAGGTCTAAAGAAGATTTCTGAACTTTAAAACTTAAAATTTTATATAAAATATGATGGATAGCAGTTGAGTTTATTTTTTCTTTTTCTGTATAAGGAGTTGATTTAATATTAAAATATTTAAAAAATATTTCTTCCACTGTGGAGAATTTCTTTAAAGATGCGAGTAAGAAATGCACAAGTCGGCTCGTCTCTTAGCTTGATGAGGAAGGTGGGAAAAGACCAGCATAAAGGAATGAAATGAAATAAAAATCTTATCTCGGGTAACTTGTGGTCGCCATCCACGTACTCATTAAATGTGAGCTTTTGAGCAAAGCTAATAGATAAATAATTAAATGATTAATTTTAAAGATATAATTCATAGATATTTTTCCGTTCTGTAGTATCACGTTATATATTAAGTAAGACCAATGACACTAAAAATTCCATGACTACATTCGAAATCCGGTTTCCTTTATATCGAAGATTTATTATATACAGTAGTGGAATAACCTAGCCAATAAAATTTTCCATGTGGATTTGGAAATAACCGTTATTATATGTTCTTTTTGAAAATATTAAACGCTTAAGATATTAGTTCATATATTACTCTTTTTAAAGAAAATTTAATTTAATATAATGAATTTCATTTATTCACACACCTGAGAGAATCAAGAGATTAAAAAAAAAATTTTCAACCAAATTAAAAATTCAAATTAGTAAGAGAAACAACAAGATATCTTAATTTTTCCAAGTTTTCATAGTGTACTTTTTTGCTCTAGGCTTTTAGTGCGACTTCTAGAGAAAGTAATTAAGTTTATCAAAAACTACTCTCTGAATCATAGTAACCTGGTTTTCTAACTTGAGCATTTTCTAAAAATTCAGGATAAAAGAGTAGAAAAAATCTACATATTAAAGAAAAATCTTTTTCAGTTAATTTTCTGAAGTATTCAATTCAATGCCTTCACTTGTAAATAACAAATAGAAACGAAAGTTAACCATATACTCAATTTCCCTATCATAACTATCTCAAAATTAAAATGATGTTAATATTTCATTTTTTTTTTATAGCGTTTTTTAAAAAATTTTGCCTTCACCGTTCTCTAAATTGCAACCCAACATCCCTGCTTGTTTATATAATTGTTATTTACTCTTCACCTTTTCATTTATATTTTTTCTCTAAAACATTTTTCTCTTATCTCTTTATTTAATTTGAAAATTTCGGATATTGTGTCACCGGCGCTTAGAATGTCAATCATGGGCAAGGGGTTGGACACCCCTATGCAAATATTTGAAAATAAAATTTAAATATATCAATGAAGAGACCGGTGCGTGGAGAGATGTTGAATGGAAAGTAGGGATGTGGCAGCCAACAAAAAAATACTATTTATTTTCGTCGACGTTTTGAGTGAAGGTTTCATTCATCATCAGGACGAAAATAATATTAAAATAGGACATAAATATAAAATTACAATTGCTTGTATTATTAGGACTGGGCTAATGACCAAATATCAAATGACGCTCTGCTCATGCTTTCAAAATAAATTTGAATGTTTGTATATGCAATTTTTTTTGTAACGTGATAGGCCCCGCGCGAAGCGTACCTCACAAGGCCGCGCTTATTCTTGGGCTGGTCTTGTCGGTCACCTTGATGGTTTAAAAAGCGGTGGAAAAAAAAATGAGTGAAAAATATTTATTTAAAAATTTTTCACTTTGGACTAACCATATTATAAGATAAATACTTGAGTTTTGCTAATGTGTACCAGTGTATCTGTGGTCTGTTGCAAAAGAAGTATACCGATGCCTCGGATAGGCTGGAGATCCCGGGTTTCAGATAGCCACTTGATCCATCAGAAAAGATATATTCACAAAACAAATTTTTTTTTTTTAAATCTCTAGTCTCTCGGCATCTGAGGCCATATAGACTTTTAAACTATTACCAATTTATTCTTTACCTTACTTGTTATTCAGGCATTTTTGAATCAATTGGTATCCAATTGCTTTAAATAAATTTTCATCGGACTGCCTAGGATCCGAACCCACATTTCTTAGCTTTTAAGGTTAGCAATATTGACATTGCCAATAGTTTTAACCGTTCGGCCACGAGGTGGGGGCCACAAAACATGTTAAATAGAGGACATATAGGACTAAAACATCCCTTTGCAGTGATAAATTTACACAAATTTAAAAAATAATAAAAAATTAATTATTAAAATAGAAAATATCGCGTTATTTGTTTAAATAGTTTAAGCGTATGTTTTGAAAGTGTAGAATTAAATACAATTGTAAGAGTTTTTTGTGTTTCGTTTAATTGGGAAATATTCTTCTAACCCAAATTTAATTAATAGAAAGTTACTAGCTACTTGTGATACAGATCTATTATAAATCTGGTAGCATTTCTAATGAGTCCATTTATTTATTTATTTTTTTATAATCCACAAATGGTATCTATGAAAATATTTCTTTATATATACTTTTTTTTTAAATGTCATTATTTCGCTCTAATGAGGCTTTTTTACTTCCCGGCTACCTAATTCCATTCTTTTTAATTTGCGTTTATGTCAGCTGTCTCTGTTTGTGTGTATAAACAGTTACACATGAGCGTTAATGTGTCTGTTATTAATAACTCCACGCATCTCTGATGAAAATGTATTTCTGATTGGCTCCGGTGCCTCCTGGTCCAGCCATTACTCATCTCAGGTGCTCCGATTTTAATAAGAATTTTTTCCATGGTGATTTGGCCCTCGTGCTGTTTTATGTTTATAAAACATCGGTGGCTCTCTTCCCTCCCTCCCTCTCCTCCAGGCGAAATTTACGGGATTAACTATCTTTAATAAACAAACACGCGTAAGAAGGAAGTTACGTATTTTATGGCCTCCTTTCGAAGAAGATATCATTCACAAGATAAGTTATCCATCACTTGTAATTATCGTGTCAACAAATTTATTCATTTGCTATAATGGCAAACTATTAATTTGTGTAAACAAAAACGGAGTTTATACAAGACAAGAAATTTGTTCTTCTGCTCTGTTTCAAACAAATAATTAAAGCGTTTATCTTTTTTCTTTTGTTAATTTTTCTTTTTTTAATGAAGATAAATTTCTTGATTGAAATAACTTATTTATTTTGGTTTTTGAAAGAGAATTATTATTATATCCAGTAGCTATAGTTATATGAGCCATTCAAAAGATAAATTAGTTAGTTAAATCTTTGATATATTCGCAAGATAATGAGCCCCTGATTAAGAAGTTGGAAATTAATTAACAAAATATAATAAGGTGTGGGCTCAAGGGCTCAAACACTTTCCCCATTGATCTTCGATAAAATTTTATGAAATTTGTAATTATCCCAAAAAATTTGAGATAAAAATCTATTTCTTTTTCTGCACCTCTTTATAATTTAAATTATATATATATATATATATAAATTATAAGAGCCTGTTATTTTGAATTGCTACGCCAGTGACTTTTTTAAACAAGGAAGCCAAAATATATGGGAAAAATTGAATAGAGAAGCCAATGTAAAGAAAAAAAACAAATTAATTTTCCAGTAGATTTCGGTACCGAGTTGAGACCTTCTTCGGGGCTTAGAAAAAGTCACAATGCACGCGCGATCCAACTTCCATAAATTTCTGCAGCCATTGATCTATTAGTTTTGTAATACATACATTGCTACATATTAATAATCATTAAAAGTTTTATTTATCAACTGACACCTACACTTATCCCTCTTGAAATATTCCGGACACTTTGGATTCGAATATTAGTAAAAATTAGTAAAATTTTACCGGGCATACTTTTAAGACTAATTTGGAGGGAAGTTAAAAATTTAATTTTAATTTGAAATAATTTTTTATTAGTTAATAATTGGAGTAATTGGGTCCTTAGGCCAATGCGCAAAACTCTGCACCAAACCTCAAATCAATTGATTAGGAAAGACCTATTATTGAAGGAAGCGCCCCAAAGTTGTCATGTATTTATGTATAGCCTATATTAGTAGACTTAGGCCTATAGAGGGCAATTATTATAAAGAACTTTCAAATAAAACAATTTAAATAATTTTAATTTATCAATTTGATTTTTATACAAGAAAGCCGTCCTGCTGGCTCATTTTCATTCAGATGGATGGCCCAGAGGCCCTAGAATGTAAAAGCCGACACTATTAATAAAAATATGCATTTATAAATATCGGAAATTGTGTTAGATGTTTATAAATAAATAATCAAAAGAGCATGAAATATTAAATATTTAATTTTTATTACATGCTCAATGCAAAAAAGGGTTAATAATAAATATCATATCAATATATTCAAGAAGAGGAAATGAAATTCATATAAACTAACTAATGCGGAAAATTTTATTCAGATTTTAGAATATAATTTATTAAAATCGATAATGTACATGGTATTATTTTAAGTTTTTGCTCTTCGCGTCTTATAAGGATTCACCATCACGAAAAGTTAAATATGCACATTTGTAATAAAGGGCTATTTATAATCTAAAATTAAATACAGATTTATTCTTTTACGAGGCTCTATTTTTCAGGAACTTGTTTGAGCCCATGTGAACTTTACCCGGGACGTATGTCTTGAGTTGTTCTTGCGTGTAATCTTCTCTCTTTGGGCGTCTTTTGACAAATCGTTGTCGAATTTGCATTTGCAAACTGCGATGTCGGTTTTATAGATGGCCACCACCCTTTTTGGATCTCTCTCTCTCTCTCTCTCTCAAATATCTTGATTTTCAAGAGAACAAGAAAAGGACAAAATTTTTTTTAAATATATGATGAGAAACGTTAATAAAATTCCCGGATGCTGCTTATCGACAAAGGATATCTTCTGCTTTCTGACTCATTCTAGTTCTGAATTTAAATTTTCGTAATTTGAACATAAATTATTGTTTTTATTATGAAATGTTATACGCGCTCAAGTCTTAAATTAAATTCTCGATTGGTAATGGTTTATTCAAAAGTCAGGTCTTCAGGTCAGAAGAGAAGATGGTCGCAGACACTGACCTCATCGCTATTTTTAAATCTGGCACTAACAGGGGAGTAAGAATCGCGTCACCCTTAAGTCTATTTTGGATATTTCTATATATTCTTCTTTATGATGACATGTCAACTTTTCGGTTCGTGTTTAATTTTACTATTTCAGCTTAAGAAGAAAGAATAAACAATATGTAATAAATAATCGCAAATGAACAGTGAAGAGAAATTGGAATGTAATGAAATGTAATCAGAGTGCAGGTGCTTCGAAGTTCAAGTAATTTTCTGAGAAATAGTGTTAGAGTTAGGTTGATTTTATAAAGAAAAATGCTTGCTATTCCTATGCAAATTATATGCAAAAGTAGGATAACATTGAAAGTGGGTTGCAATTGAGAGTAAACGTTATTTTTGATATGAATAAGAAATGAAAGTAATCATTATGATCAATTCAAATTTGGCGTGAGATATAATATTTTTTGACAGATTAACTTATTAGGTGAGGGGACGAATAAATTATATATTTTTCATATATGGTTTTTAGAGTTGGTTTTTCTTTTTTTAAATTCTATTCAAACTTTTTTTTGTTATTTTTTTTTAAATTATTTGATTAAAAATT
>JAAAKE020154015.1:0-12487 GCA_010014785.2 Anisolabis maritima
CCGTAGAAAATTTTTTTTAATAATAAGAGCTCCCTCGCTTACTCAAGCCCAAACGTCAAGGCCAAAATTATGAAATTTGAAGATTAGATTCACTCTTAAAAAATTGATTAACATCTTAAGAGCTGATATATATAAAAGTAAAAAACAAACAATAATAATAGTAATAGATACATACATGTGTGAATTTAAAAATGATTATTCCATAATTTGTATATATATATATATTTTCTTAAAATTTTAAAAATATATCAAATGGTATAATTAAAAATTTTCACACTACTTTTGAGGTTTTATTTTATTTGAATGATTTATTTAGTCTTTGTCTGAAAATTTATGACACTCCAGTGTCAAAAGAGTAAATAAATTTGATATTGTCGCTATATATTTATAAAAGCTGAGATAAAACTTTTTTTTAAACAAATTTTACAGTCATTTTCTGGGATAATATATATGTAATTATTTTGATATTAGTTTTGTAATCAATTTTAACTTTAGAGATTTTATAGATGATCTCGATTTAAGGGATTTATAACCAACGACTATATCTGCCGATTTATGGCCAGGGGTAAAGTAAATTCGAAACCGATCTTTCATATTCAAGCCTCAAACATAAATACCTCAATTTGATCAATTCTTCATTATATCCAATTAAAGAAAATGGCAGCTTACTGATGTCTTTTTATCTCTTTTATGTGTTTATTTAGAGACAGAACTATCTTAAAAAATTATTTTAACAAAAGTTGATATAAAAATAATCACTAATAACTTATTATTTTAGAATTTCTTTGAGAGGACAGAAATTTTCATTTTTTTTTTTCCTGATTTTGATGATATTTACCCAAGTAACAAAACAATGTCCAACATCTTCAGGCATCGTTTCATATTTTTCAAGCTCTCTAAGAAAGACGTCATTGTGAAATTGGTGTATGGCCCACATATTGCCAAAAATTATGTTTTCTTTGCCATGGAGTCCTGGTGGTACTTGAGATGGATTCGCCTTCATTTCATCCAAAAAACATCGGATACAAGTTTCCAAATCTTTCACATATGTCCTCTCTGTGTGTAAAAGTTCTGCCATGATAAATTCCTAAAAAAAAATTACTCTATTTAGTTTATTTTTTAAAGTCTTTTTTCGGCATGTGAGGCCATTTAGACTCTGCCCTTATTTATTTATATTAATTGCTAGTCAATATAATATAAATAAATTTTTGTCGCTCAGGAAGGGAAGCGAACCACTGACCTTTGGCGAGACACCTTTACCTCTGCACCAAGGGACAGGGCTTTTAGGGAGAGTTGTAGTATTTTATAAAAAGATCAATATAATTATTAAATTCAATATTCATTTTTTGATCTTTTTTGTATATATTTTAATTTGTAGAATTGGAAAATACCTTCCGCCTGGCTGATTTCCTCTTCTCTTCGTTGAGTTCTTTGAGTTCTTTATTAGCGGCATCTTTGAGTTTTGTTTCAAGAAGAGGATCTGAATTTCGATCGATGGCTAAATCGGGTTTTCCGCCCCCGGTACCACCGTCACTTCCTAAACCTTCCCCTTGGATGCCAAGAGTCCCTTCCAATTGCGATCTAAAAAAAAATCATACATAACAAAAAGGTAAATTTTTTTTTAAAATTTTTTAAACTTTTTTTTCTAAAGCGGACCAAAATAGATTTAAAAGTTTATAATAAATATTGGGGCGAGGGGAGGTTTAAATAATATTTAGAAGTCAGACTACTATTATTTTCATTTGTATTTATTATTATTACTTTTTCAAAATTATTATTATAAATCAAAAATAAACCCTACGAAGAAATAGCGCTCATCTCTTAAAACAAAAATAAGAGAAAAAATTAGAGAAAGTGAAATATACCCCCATCAATATGAAATATACATTAAAAAAAAAATTATAATAAAAATTAAAGATAGATAGTCAAAGAGGAGATAGAATTTCAAAACAAAAAAATCGAACATAACAATCTTTAAAAATGAATTATGGTGGTATTATATATATATGGAATAATATAGAAAAACTACTTCTGGTTAATATTTTGTATCGTTCCTATTAATAATAAGATCCCCCTTAAAAAAAAATTATAGAAAAAAAACACCAGAAAGTGTTTTCTAATTCACCGTCTTTTAACTTTTAAAATGTCAGAATCCGCCTTCACTTTTTCATGCAAATAAAATAATCCTCAAATCTCGCCTCGTTTTTGCGATTTCAATATATTATTTTTAAATTAATTACCTGTACTTGTCCATACGAGCTGAAAAATCTTTGTAGCCATTGTCGACAGCAGCCACCCATTGCTTGATGGCTGCTGCATGTGCATGGCCTTTCTCAACAAGACTATCCGCAAGTTGTATGAGAAGTTTTACGCGTTCTCGAGTTTCCTAAAACGAGAAATAAATTAAATAAAAAAAAAAAAACACTAGAAATTTCCAATTCATAGGTGAACAAACTCTCTCTCTCTCACCTTGGCCGTGCCTTTGAATTCGTTATGCTCGGAAAGGAGATTCTCGGTTTCGGCTTTATCGTAGCCAACACCGGTATGTGTTGATAGGTATAAATCGCCGGTATCATGGATCCAGTCGAGTGCTTGTTTCGCTGAATGCTCAAATAGTACGAATTGTTGGCATTGGTCCAATCGTTTCTTACGTTGCGTCCAATGCTCTAATACTTTGTTTTCTTGACATAAGAGTTTCTCTAGGATATCTAAAAAAATATATTCATGGTATTTTAATGAATGAATGAATGAATGAATGAAAGCTATAAAGAAAAGAATTCATTTGATATTTTCAATAAACTTTCACTATTAAAATATATAATATAATTAAAGAGTTTTATAATACTTTTTGTAATAAAGAAAAGACACAAATGAATGAATATTTTATCATAAATTAAATAAATAAATAAATATGGAATTCACCCAGAATCGTCGTGACTAAATAAATAAAGATTTATAACTATCCATCCACTTATAAAATTATAATAAAATATTAATTTATATTGCTAGATGTATTTTGCACCTCACATAAAAAATATTTTTAACTTTTTTTTGAAGGGGACGAGGAAGTAAATGTAAGAGAACAAACCCATTATTCAGAAAAATTAATTAAGAGAGAGAATATACAATAAGAGCAATGAAAAATTTTTAACGAATCTAGGCATATTAATATAGAGATTATCATTTTATAATATTTATTACAAATAGTAATTAATAACATTTAGAATTTGGAAAATTTCATTTAATAAATTATTATTATCTCCAATATTCAATCTCGGCTTAAGTATTCTATGAAAAAAATTTCTATTAATTAGTATATATAAATATAAATTTAATTATTAGTGTCATGAGTGAGGGCTTGTAAAATTTTTTCAAGGAAGCGGAGTGAATTGGCATTTTGAAAGTATTTAATTTATTTAATGAATTTTCCTCAGCTAGACATCTGCAATTATTGGCAAATCACTTTTGTATAAAATCCACTTTGTTCTTTATTGTGGATGGGAATAGTTGTTAGAATATTTAAAAACTTGTGCCTCATTTTTCGCAACAATATTTAACAATGGAAAAAATTTAAACATATTTAACAATATTTAAATTTAAACTATCAATTTTTTACTGAATGGAACTTTTTTTGAAATTAGTAAACAATCTAAAAAAAAAATATTTTTTACTTGCATATTAGGCAATATCTGACTTTTTTTTTAAGTTTTTTTTTTTTTTTTTTGTTTCAAAAAGTTTAATTGTTTTTTTGTGCTTGAGGTCTTCTACCCCTTATTCTTCTAATAAAGTTTCTATTGGCCAAAGTAAGAGCTTTTAATACTAAAAAATTGAATATAACAAAAAAAAAAAAAAAAACAAATAATTTTGCAAAAAATGTGCTCTTGGCTTTTTCCAAGATAGCAGGGTTTAGTTAAAATTAATTTATGGAAAATGTAGTTAATCCTTTTTTTTAATTTTGAGAAAATGATTAATTTTTTGGCAGGACAAAAAGAGAATGGATATTATAAAATCAAAAATATATGAATTAACAATGCCAATTAATAAAAGTTAATCTAAGGTTTTTCACGATTAAATATTGTTGCATGTTTGCAAAAAAAAAAAATTAACCAACTTACTTTTGACTCGGTTTTCAGAAGAGCGAGTGCCAGCCTCACCGTTCTGATAACTATAATATTGAAGACTACGTGCTGTATACTTAAGAAAGGTTTCGGCGGTTCTTCGGGCAAGGGTACAAGCCTTTAGAAAAGCCTCCTTTTGCTCTTGATGTTTAGCTATCAACTGAGAAATGGCAGCAGCTCGATCAGCACCTGATTTCTCATTGGATGTGTTCGAACCCCCGCACCAGTCTTCGTCGCGTTTGTATTCTCGTTCCAGACTATCAAGTACAGAGCAAACCTGCAAAATTAACAATTAATGAGCCGATAACAAGAAAGTGAGGAACATTAAATAAATAAAATAATAAATTAAAAGTAGAAAGGAGAACAGTCTCTAATGAAACTCATCTATCATTTTAATTCTCTAGAATAAACATTGAAACTATTATGCAAATGTGTAAGCATAGTCATAAATATCACAAATATATTGCTATTATAATTAAGTATTATACAAATAATAATGGATTTATTGGATCAGGGGAAATCTTGGGGTTGATGAAAATTTAAAATATATCAAATAATATTTAAAAGCAAAAAAGAGTATTAGAGAATCATATTTAACAAATGAAGAAAAAATTTAAAGCAAAAGAAATAGTACATGGATATAAGGGATGATTTTATAAGTTATTTTGGTATTAGGAATTTTTTTCTGGAGGAAAAGGAAAATTTTTTCTTGTATTTAGGGGTGGTTACTTTCAAATAAAGCTTTAGGTGTCTAAAAAAGGATTCATTGAATTGTATAATTGAGAGATGAATGTACATGAATGGTGCCTTTCCAATTAGAATCAAGATCGCGGAGTGTAAGTTTGAGAATGTCCGCTGCTAGAGATTCGGATTCGTAAGGAGACTAAGTACTGAATTTATTTAGGATTTAATAAAAGTAATTTCTTTGTATAAATTAGCAGGTGCGGATTTTAAAAACATCAAAGTCCCATAACACATGAGTTCTTAAAAAAAAATAATAAGAAAATTTTGAAACGATTATATTGGGAGAAAAGGGAGAAGTGGAAAATCCGAGACAAAAAATTAGATTAGGTTTGATAAAATTTAGTGGCAAAAAAAAAAAGAATAAATGAGAATTGCAGATCATATTTTAAATCAGTGCCTGTAGGTTGTTATATATTAAAAAAAATTTCTTTAAACTCACCTGCTCGGCAGTTTTATAAAAATTTATGCTGGCAGTGACGAGTTTATGTCGTTCCTCGGCGCAAGTGACAAGTTGTTGCCATCTTTTAGTTACTTCTTCAGAGATCTCCCGGATGCCCTGAGGGTCATAATGGTTGGCAGAAATGAGAGCCTCTGCACGATGTTTTACTTGAACTGCCGATGTGTGAGTTTTCTAAAAAATAAATAAAATAAATATTAATAAAGAAACAAAATCAAGAAACAAAGATAAAGGGAAGATTAAAAATGATTTACTTCGATGGCAACTTGAAATTGTTCGTGTTCTTTTTTGAGCTGCTCGGCGTCCTGTAAACAGGAAGGAATGGCGAAGCTGGCCAGCAGCATCGATTCACCATTTCGAATCCAGCTCACCACCTTGAAAAAGACAAAATAATATGACTTTATTATAAAAAAGGTCAGAGGAAGATTAATATATTCATTTCTGATTATGATAATAATCTTAACCTATTAAAATACAATTCTTTGAAAATTAATAAACTCTTACTAGTGATATGCATGACTTTAGGTCATCATCAGTATAAAATAAAAATACTAATACAATTAAAGTTAGAAAATCTAAATATACAGTTTATTATTTATTATATTATAGTATTAATCGTGGCTTATTTTAATTTTAATTAAAACAATTTTAGGGGTAAATTGTCCTGTTTGATTGAGATTTGAAGAAAATATACAAATAATTTGTAAAAATTTTATTTCGTTGGAAAAAATATTTGAGAATCAATGTCATTTAACATTCTTTATCATTATATATTTATTAATATAAATTTTCTTTTTTTAATGTTTATGTTCTAAACAAATTATATTTAGAATAGGTTTAAATAATTAAAATGATTATTTACTTGGTTAGCAGTGGCCTGGAATTGTCCGAATTGTACACATTGTTCAAGTTTAACCCTCTTCATCTCGGCTAGATCCTCGAGGTCCATTTCTCTTTCATGTAGGAACTCAAGTAGAACTTGGACCCTCGTTTGTGCTGAATATTGCGAATCGGCCATTAATGAAAGACCAGAGTTCTCAAACGCCTGTAATGATAAAAATAACATATTGGAATAAAAAATTATTAAGTTCAACAAATAATTTTATTAATAAATCATTATCAAATTATAAAAATTCAAAGGAAATTATAAAGATAAAAATAAAGCAAGTTAAAATAATATTGTCTTGTCCATTTAAGAGTATATATTTTTCTTTTTTTCTTGGACCTAATTTATCAAAATTTTTTTTTTCTTTCAATAAGTAATTAAATCAAATCTTGTTTCTGCGGGAAATAAATATAAAATATTAAAAAAAAAAAAATCGTAAAAATAGTATTTTTAAACTCAACATAGTTCATGACTGATTCAAATATTTATAAAAAAAACATCATAATTGATTTTTTTTTAATGGGTAATTATATAATTAAAGTATGTAATAAAAACGTGAAAGCTGTTTTTTCCTTATTTATTATATATATCTTGTCAGTTGACATTTTAGTCCTTATTTGGTTTATCTTCAAAATAGGGATATTCATCAAATCGTATAGCAAAAAAATATTGAGATCTTTTGCTTATTGGCTATATCCATTTTTCTTTTTTTTTTATGTGAGTTAATACATTTTAAATCTCTCTATTATATAGACCAATAAATTATATATAGCCTATGATTTATTTATTAAATTTGAAAATGATCCCAAAGACATATTATTATTAATTAAATTATTTAATTTTATTCTGAAATTAAAAAGAATATATTCTTCCCATAAAGTCCATAAGTGAAACGTAAACTATCAAACCAAACAAGTGTATACAAAAAAAACTATTGTAAGATTGTTCCATGACGTTTGTTGAGTATTTTCATGATATACTTGTTTAAAAACAAAAGGGCACACCATTTATAATGAAAAGATTATTAATCAGAAAAATTTCACCAAAAGAAAAATAGTGATCATTTCATATGCGAGTTCATTATTGAAAAGAGAGAGGCAAGTTGCTATCTTCTGAATGATTGACTTTTAACAGCTTCGTTTAAATAAAGTTATATTAAGTTAAACAAATTTAAAGACGACCTTCCCCGGAGTCTTACTCTCGCCGTGGAATAGAAAAATAATATTTGAATGAGATTCGTTAGTAAGGAGTAACCAAAAAAAAAGAAAAGAAATTGTTAGAATAAGCGCTGGCTTATCTGAAACCTGTACCCGAGGAGCTCAGGGGCCGGCGATGTTAGTTACTCTGGGAACGCTCACTTCGCTACTAATAATAATTTGCTTAATAAATATATTATAAATACAAAATGTATCAGTCTCAAAGAAAAAAAAAAAAATTTTTTTTTAACTATAATAATAAAAAATATAATTATAATAAATAATAATAAAATAAAATTATCAATTTTTCAATTTTTGAATTTTATAACAAATTATATGCTAATTTCAAGAGCAAGTCTGTTGCGTATCTAACTTGACTTATGATCTTTATTCAAATATTTTAATTGTTAAAATATTAAAATTGTTCTCTCAAGAATTATTTGATTATTTAAAATTTATGAAAATGTATTTCAACGTAAATTGTAAGTAAAATTTTGTTTATAATATTAATAAAATTTCTTTAAGCCCTTATTTTGTATTAATAAAATCCTTACCATAAAATAAAAAAAGAAATTGGGTTAGCATACGATTTAAATTTATATAGAAGGGAGCAAACTAGTACCATTTGCAAAAAACCGTTAGATATTTTGAGACTAATATGCATATTTGATGTATATTATCTGTAAATTCTGTCTTTACTGACAATTTTTTTGTATTGCTTCTGTTGATTAGAGCCAAAGTAAAGGTCATAAAGGTCAATAGATCACTTCCCGTTCTGAACGATACAATTTACTTAATTAAATTGAATACTAATTATCCATATGGCGAGAAAGATTAAAAAATAACTTTTTGGTATTTAAATTTAAAATTTAAGATAGAAATATTTTGTGAGATGATTTTGTATTTGAGTTTTTCAAAGGATTTCAAAATTCAAAAGATAAAGCTTGATGGGTGACTTTTTTAAAGCAATTATTTGAAAATAATATATAATCATATTTTTTTTTCTTTTAAAAAATAGTTGCTGCTGAAGCCAATACATCTACAATTTCATCTCTTGGGACTACTATTTCTGTTGAGGGATCTCAATTTTTATCTACGAATAAATACAAAGGGGTAAGTTAAAATATATCTCTTTAAACATAAATTCATACAATAACTTTTAATCAGATTGATTTTTTAACGTTGAAAATTTTTTCAAAAAAATTTTAAAAATCTTTTTAAATCAAATATTAAATTTTTCACCACCTGTCCCTATTTGCGGATCCCTTACATTATTTGTAAATAATAATTAAATAAATAATAATTAAATTAAAAAATTTCGTGATGCATCTATAATCAAACCCAAAAATGAGGGGTTCCAAACTTTTAATTAGATTCTGAAATATTGGAGGGACTAAAAATATTTGCTAAGGGATAATTTCTCTTCTCTCGCTTTGCACTTTAAGGTGCCCTAGGATTATCTTATTTTCCGCTGCCTGTTAGAAAACCTTGAAAATAATCACAATGATTTTCTATTAATATATAGATCGCCCTGTCCCTTAGTGCAGAGGTAAAAAACTTGCCTTACGTACAAAAAGTCAAATGTTCGCTTCCCGTTCTGAGGGACAAAAATTTATTTATATTGGCTATCAATTAATATAAATAATTAAGGACGTAGTCTAAATGGTCTCAGATGTCGAGAAATACTTTATATATATATATCTTTAATTTTTTCTTTAAATTAATTAATTTTCTGCCTTAATTATGACCGTTTATTTAAGAAAATATGATTAAAATTAATTTTAAAAAAATATATAGAAGATAATATTTCACCTTGTTATTAAGTTTACCAAATGATAAATATTTTCTCTTTGTTTACTTTAATAAATAGGTAAAAAAAAAAATAATAAATTTTCTAAAGCTAATTACAGGAAACAATTGAGTAAATTACATTGTATGAACTTCCCATTAATATTCAATGAATTTTAAGTAAGACGACGAGATCACCACCGAGGGGTGTATTCATGAGAATTTCTTGTGATGGTAATAATGTCTCTCTGTCGTTACGGTTTTGTCACCACCCCCTCGTCATCATTTATATAGAGAGAATATTTTATCAAAGACAATAGACAAGACCTTCATTTAACAACCAGCCTTTAAACAAAAAAAAGCCGGGGGGGGGGGGGGCGTGTGTGTGTGCAAGATTGTCAATTTTTTGAGGTCATATTTCGGTCGTAATTTCAGTCGGAGGAATTTTTACTTCCTTTTTTTTAAGGGGATGATAAGACAAGAGAAAAGTGGGGGGTTAGTAAATTCAGAGAGGAAAGGTAATTTACAGTGACGTTCTCCTTCTCGCTCCCTCTCATCCTTCTGACTTCACCTCTGAACTTCTGACAGCAGGAAAATTTCATTTTAACCCTCACTTTGAAAATCTTATTGGATTAAATAATATAGGTTATTTATTATATGTCTTTAATGAAATGTGACGAGAGATTGTCTAAAAAAACTTTTTTTGAATATGACATATTATCAACATATTTAAATAAAAAGAGGTGTGTATTATTTAAAAAAAAAAAAAAAAAAAAAAAAAAAACTAAATCAATAAATTAATTCCAAGTAGTTCACATATGAAGTAAATCTTAAATAATACAAAACAAAAAGCATCTGCATATTCAGAAGTTTAACGTTCTATTTTATTGAACCTAAGAAATTTTTAGATAAAGGAGAGAACGTTAAAAATCATACACAATTTTAATTAAAAATAGACCAAATTGAACGAAATTTTCAATCTAAGAAATTTATAACACCATGAGTAATAGAAAGATAATTAATTTCTAATAAAATAATAATAATAAATAAATAAATAAAAATAAGTAAAAATGATATCAGAAGTTAAAATCATAAATAGTTTTGCAGCCTCCCCATCTTCCTCATTGACGTCAATGATATGATTGATTTTTTAAACACTGAAAAATAAGAAAATATTGGTAAATAAAATTTTATTACACTTGGCTCAGCTCTGGTTATGTGTATAAATAAAGGAAATTTTATTCAATTTCCTTCATTGATTTTAATAATCTAATTTAAATAAGTTTATAAATTCTAATTTCCCTTAAAAAGCAGTCTCATCTTTATTTTTTTTTTTTTTAGTGGAATCCTAAATTACTTGGAAGGTGATTTGTGATTTTTTTTTAAAGTCAATTTGTTTGTTTCTAATTGGTTTTTGGTGGCAATAAATAAACAACCAGGTCCATTGGCTGGGTCAGAAGCTTTATCTCGCTCTCACTCTTCTTGTCACTGGAGCGCGATTCCTTGTGTAAGGAGGAAGGTCGACGTCCCAAGAAGGTCACCCACCCCTCAAGGTCTCGAGTGCATCTCTCTACCAATGCAATTTGCACTTCTAATCCATTAAGTGTTTTTATTCATGACCTTTTAAGTTTATTACAATATAAAATATCTTTAATTATAGCAAATTCAGTCTAGGGGATTCAAAACATCATTTAAATTTATAAGAAAAAAGCTCCAAAATGGAACCAAAATTTGTAAAAGATTTTTATTTAAAAAAAAAAAAAAAAAAAGAAATAGTTTTGAAGTTTTATAGTGAATTATTGTGAAAAATTTTCAAAAATATAACCCCCTTACCCCTTTTAGAAAATTTTTGGGAACAATCGCTGAAGGTCTTACATTTATTCAACACCCAACTAAAGGATCCCTAAATAATGTGGCATATCTATTAGTTCATTCAGCATTTTTCTAAATGGAAATTTTGCCTGACCATTTTTTTGACATTTCCGTTTACGACAGAGTTGTCTAGTGCTGAAAAAATAAGTAATTTAAAAAAGTATTTAATCCTTGTTTTAAATTACATTTGAATATATATATATATATATGTGGAATAATGTTTTTCCAACCCGGGAAAACATTATTCCACATACAACCAACCGCGGAAACCTTCCAGAACATATATATATATTCATCTCTTCACCTTTCAAAAATTGATTTTATTTCAGAAGAGAAATGTCAAAAATAAAATGGTCAAGGTAGAAGCAAGGCTTTTTTTTTAGTGGTTGAGTATGACAAAAATACAATTTTTTTTCCTTAATGGAGTTGGTTTTTCTTTTTTTACAAGTAGTTCTTATTATAATTCAATTTTAGTAAATTTTTTCATTATTTGATTTTTCCAATTTTTTGGCTTGGAGAAGGGGGTCCTGAATATGTCCCTGGTCTCTAGGTATGTTTGTTTATTTATATTCAAATTACCTCATGTAAACTGATAATTTTTTTTTTATGATTGGAATAGAAAATGCGGGTTTTTGAAACAATAAATTTAACTTGAAAATATTAAAATATTCGATAACAGAATGATAAAAAAGGCATAAAATGATGCGAGTTTTAGTTCGGTAGTCAATTTTAAATCCCTGACACCTTTTGCCCTCCTTTTTTTTTAGTTGCTGCCCTTTTCGTTTCGGTATCAACCGATGATGGGCTGGCTGCCCTCGGAAAAATTTTATTCTATCTTTACAACTGGAATTTGAGCCTAATAAATAATGCAAGACATCTCATTTTCTCCCGGGAATCTTATCATATTTAGGAATAAAAACCTAATAAAATTCTTTTATTATTCTCGTCAGGGTACCTGACCTAGCTCCCGGGGTCAGAGTGTTTTCTTTTTACTCAGAAGAGATAAAATTTTTATTAGGATCACAAGTAATTGTCTTCCTATTGAAAAATCGTTTTCCAAATTTAATATATGCAAATTTTATTATGAATTTAATATAGTAAATTAAAATATTTTACGATTTTAAAAACATAATATTTTATCCCTTTATGATTAAAGATGATCGAGATTTGAAAGCGAGAAATATAAATAAAAGGGCGTAAAAACAGTACAAGCAGTTTCGCTCGTTTTATTCCAAATATGAACTTTAAAGTTCAATAATAATAAATATCAAATGTATATATATATATGGAATGATTTATTAAAACAATCTATCCTTGTTATGATAGTTAAGTATATCGTATATCAGAGTTTTCAAAAATTGATTTATTGAGAATAAAACAAACTATTTATTAAGATTTAAGATGAAATGTGAAATTTAGAATACTG